>CAUDMG010002161.1:455000-560000 GCA_958450375.1 Homarus gammarus
CTTTCCCAATATGTTTCGTCCGCGTCTAGAGTTAATTACCTTAAACAAACGATACTTACGATACATTTTAGTAAGATTTCAAGCTCGTTTGTTATGGTGTTTTTGCTGTTTATTTGTTTTCTGTGATTGAGAGATAAAATGAGGCGTTTTTCTTACAGTTTCTTGTTTAAAAGGAATATGTTTGATCGATGTTGTGGTGATGATGAACGATAATCAGTGACTATACCCCGGGCCACACTATACTTCCTCTTGTGCCATGGGTCAACATCGGAAGTGCCCACCCTGGTCTGGCACGGCACCCCTATGTACACACACACACACACACACACGTAAAAATCTCTCTCTCTCTCTCTCTCTCTCTCAGACCCGGTAAACAACTTAACTCTTCACCGGTAATGACTTTATAAACAACGTAGACAATCAATAAGTGAATTAGTCCTAGCGATTGTCTGTCTGTCTGTCTGTCTGTCTGTTGATCGTGACTTATGAATGACAGGAGAAGAACGAGGAAGAGGAACATGAGGAGGAGATTGGGGAGAGAGGAAAGAATTTAAGAAGGAACAATAATAACAGACAGACAGACAGAGAGAGACAGACAGACAGACAGAGAAAGAAAGACAGACAGACAGACAGACAGACAGATCCCCAAAATCAATCAACAAAAATATCCAATCGACTAAAAACAAATCTAATTCTAAAAAAAAAAAAAAATAATTACCATCCACCTCGAACCAGTGTACCGCAGTTATTGAATGGAGTACCTTACCGACCAACCCACAAGCGGTAGGGTAGCGTTCGGGTGGTTAAGGTGATCCTATGTATGTATGTATGTATGTATGTATGTCTGTATGTATGTATGTATATATAATGTATGTATGTATGTATGTATGTATGTATGTAAGTATCTGATCAACAAAAGGGTAGGGTAGGGTAGCATTAGGGTGGTTAATCTTCAGGTGAAATAAGCTGCTGGGGTGGAGACTAACTATCTATCTATCTATCAGGAGCAGTGAGGGAAGGTGTTCACTCGTGTTAAGACCTTCATCACTGGTGTCTTCCGGCCGGCGAGGTGAGGCGCTACACGTTCAAGGTGGCTGTTTTTACCCCATTGCAGTGCTTGCTACATCTCTCTCTCTCTGTGTTACTTTCTCCCTCTCTCTCTTTTACTTTCTTCCCCTCTCTCTCCCTCTCTTTGTTACTCTCTCCCTATCTACTTTCTTTCTCTGTTACTCTCTCCCTCTCTACTTTCTTTCTCTGTTACCCTCTCCCTCTATACTCTCTTTCTCTGTTACTCTCTCCCTCTCTCTCTGTTCTGTCTTTTTCTTTCCCTCTGCCCGTCTTTCTCTTTCTCATACTCTCTCTCTCTCTACTCACAAGAGAGACTCTCTACTTCAACCTTACACCAATTTTAACCTAAGGATATTCTTCATATAGTTCCGTCACGCCTGAATGTCGAGGATTTTGCGCGCGCATTTTTTTGTTTACCAACAGTAATCAGCTGATGTGACGCCCCTGGTCCGAGGTCACCATTTTAATCCCAGGAATGACAACACAGGGCCTCTTCACATACACTATAGGGCAAAACATTTATTTAATCCCAGGAGAAACAATTTTACTAGATACCTTCATACATACTATCGGGGGAAATATTATATATACGTCAGTTTTAATCCCAGGAGAGATAACAACAATCGATATCTTCACATATGTTATAGGGTAAAAATATTTCGACGTCAGTTTTAATCCCAGGAGAAACAACGACACCGGATACCTTCACATACGCTGTCGGGAGAAGATTCCTGTTCCTGCCTGATCTGAAGCAGCCAATCCGGTTATTATTTGACGCCAGGAGGATTTTTTTCCCAGCTCAATAGTAATGAGAGAGAGAGTTCATTAACAAACTTGAGTCACCATTACATTAACATTCAAGAGGATCATTAAACATTGGTGTATTCAGGTGTGTTCCTCGACAGGTGATCCCAGTCACTACTGCACCACACAGACAGAGGGAGAAACACGGAACACAAGGTACGGAACAGGAGGGAGGAACACGGAACACAAGGTACGGAACAGGAGGGAGGAACACGGAACACAAGTTTGGAGCACACAAGGCGACATCTGTCATTTGGGCGGCCACTTCCTCCCTTTAGTACCCAGGGCGGACGGAGGGGCGAAGGGAGGGAGAGACGGGGAGACAGACAGTAGTTGGGACGGAGGAAGGGACGGAAACACGGACGGAGGGAGGAGGCAAAGGAGAAGGTTATCCCCTAGTGAGGTAAGACACCCCCATCCACCCCCCCCCCCTACACTCTCATCACGCTCGCTAAGTTAAAATCTCCTCCTGCCTATTTTTTCGTCTCTTTTCCTTCATTTACTAGCCTTCACGACCACCAAGTTTCGTAAGACAACACAAGGTAAAAGTAGCGTCGCTTTCTCCTCCTCAGTTCCCGCAGTCAAGGAATAGATGGATCTTGGAGTAACAACTGGAGGTGTAATGGGCAGATCAAGATGTCACGTTAGGTCTTTTCTTGTTGAGGTAATCCCCCAGCCTGCTATGAACCTCTAGTGATGTCAAACAAACAGATGGGGAATTGTTTACATCAACAATTAGAAAAGTAAAGCAATAGGCACAATCTTTCTTTCAATATTTTCAGAGTTGTGTTATAGACGCTCGCTTGACTCAGCCTTGGTCAGAGTAAGTCACACACGGAAAATAGAAACAAAATATGGCGGTGTAAAAACTATCCAGTCTTCCTCTCTTCTTATTCTTACCTCTGAGGGATTAACTGTTACAATATATTCATTCTATCCGATATATTCTACAAAAGAAGCTCACTTGACTCTTCTGAAAGTATAATGGCGGTAAAACCAGATGGATGATGATTCTTGTTCTGGATAAATTGCTTTATTTAACAAGACATATAAAGATATTTTATTATATAACCTAACTTGGCCAAATATATGATAATAGGAATCAGATATATAGATGATTTAATATTTATATTCCTCGATACATGATGATACAGTTGCTCGCTTGACTTAACTGTAAATCGAAGATGGCTGGAAAAATACAAATAAATAATTGACGGAAAAAAACATGTGTTCCTTCCCTCAACTGATATACAGTAGTAGAAGTATTTAACTTTAAGGTAATAAAAAGGCGGCGAAGGTATGGCTATAAAGGGAGGCTGGAGGCCAATTTTAGGATATTTAATATTAAGGTAAATAAATGGTGGCGAAGGTGTGGCTATTGGGGGAGGCTGGAGGCCACGTAGTACTTATAGTAGTAGTAGCAGTAGTTAAAGTAGTAGTAGTAGTAGTAGCAGTAGTTAAAGTAGTAGTAGATCTGCGGCTCACCTAATTCAACACAGATAGGATAGCTACTTATGTATTAGGATATTTAATATTAAGGTAATAAAATGGTGGGGAAGGTGTGGCTATTGGGGGAGGCTGGAGGCCACTATATTGTGTAGTCTAAAGAGTTACTTCGACAACCTCCTCCTGGGTGGGCGTCGTCAGGATACTGAGAATGTCACAGAATAATGAGTGGTGTCTCCTCCAGGGTCTCTCTCTCTCTCTCACACACACACAGCTGATTAACTTCCCACTTCGCCACCACCACCCAAGCCAGCTGGGAGCCACGTGCAGCACCAGCTGACCGGGGTGTCAGCACGCTCTACTATATGGCTCAACTTTTTCTGGAATTTCCGGAAGTAGACAAACATGGCTGAGCTGGCGAGGGGTGAGGTAAGAGGTGAGGAGTAAAGGGAAGGAGTATTACAGGTGTGAGGGCTGATGTGTCGCACCTTCCCCGACACACCTGCAGCTAATTAAGTACACCTGTGTTGATATAATTATCTACCTGAATTTGGGTTTATTCGTGTGTGTGTGTGTGTGTCGAAAGTCCATGGCGACATACAAGCATGTTTACATTCTTATGCGTTTGTAGGAGCACGTCCAGGTATGTGCGTGCAAGTGATGGCATTGGCAGTGATGGCGGGAGGTGAGTGTGAGTGATCATGCACTTGTGTGTGTGTGTTATGCATGACTAGGCAGCAGTGGCGGAGGACGACCAAGAAACTCCACTATAAAAACTAGTTCCACAACACACTAGCCATGCCTACTGGTCTGACCCCCTGTTGTTATACATTCTTTCAAGCAACAGGTATGCAACAAACTCAACGACGGCGGCGAAATCTGATTGGATGATTCTTTAACCAACGAGAGATGAGATGCAGTACAATAAACACTCAAAATTCACCTTAAAAATTAAAATAAATAAATAAAAAAATTATCACACGAAATCCCGACGAAAACTCAACTATAGAGCCGACAAGAATTTCACGTCTCTCTCTCTCTCTCTCTCTCTCTCTCTCTCTCTCTCTCTCTATATATATATATATATATATATATATATATATATATATATATATATATATATATATATATATATCCACTAATAACGCCCCTTTCAACTCGAGGCTAATTTCCATTGGCTAATTCTATAACTCTAGGCTGTCATTGGCTAAGTGAACATTACTAGGCGGAGGAATGAACGGGGAGTTTTAAGGTCCCGCGCGGGTGAACACCAGCAAAAAATACTGAAGATGAGACGGACTAGTTTTTTTTTATTTCAGTACGACGCGGAGTTAGTAACCTACAGTATGACCGCCCACCACCACCACCTTCATCGTGCGCTGCGCTGACCAGTCCTTGAAATGACGTCCAGAGGCCATTCCTTCCCTTATTTCTCCTCCAGATCATCCATATGGCAGTTCTCTATTACTAGTTCCTTGTGAATAATGAATAAACATAGAGAGAGAGAGAGAGAGAGAGAGAGAGAGAGAGATGAATGCTAAATCCACCATGAACGAAGCTGGCTCCCCCGTCACGAGAGGGTGTACTGTACATGACTTTCAAGCCGGAAACAGTCCTCGGTAACGTCTGTGATCTTGGTAGTGACTCCGACCTCCCTTCATTCTCAGCAGCTGCCTCGTTCACTAAACCCGCCGTATATAGTGGGGTGTGGCCAGAGATGACATCGTTTACATGTCAACTCTGGCATGTAATAATATCATGACGACGTCGGAACAATGCAGAAAGACTTGCATGAGCTGTTCAAATGGTCTCAAGAATGGCAAATGACGGAGACATAACTACAAGTTATCATCCACAACGAACAAAAGGAAATATTTCTTGACACAGAGGCCGGTAGACCTATGAAACGGTCTAGCAGCTCAGGCGGTGGGAGTCAACAACAGTACAGTACTGTAACCCTTGATAAAACTATCAAAAATGGTGGATCCTACACAGACCATTGGCCTCCTTCCCTCGGTATGGCCACATCTAGCGGGCGGCTATTAGGTAAATCAAGTAAATAATAATAAATACAAGAGGCACCGCTGTACTCACCTGGCTCTGTACTGTTGCCATAAGAGAAAACGGACTGTAGAGGAGTGACTTTGATATAACTGTAGTAGCCCTCCAGTAGTTCTAGGGGCTTGTTTGTGTCTTCGTCAGACTCCTGCCCTCTTGTCATGCCTGCAAATGTATATAATAAAATAATTAGAAACATATTGAAAGCAACCACCCACCATATCCACTTATCAAAGTAAGAGAACAATTGAGACCCTGTGATGCCATATGGCAGCAGGATCCACCATTAGACAATACATTATAGTTCCGATATCTTCCCAGGCGGTAGTACAGTACCTCCCTGTTTGGTAGCTGCCTACTACCTCGGTTAGGTCAGGTTAGGTTATGTTAGACTTAAGACGCAGTTCCACAGTCACCACTCGTCAGCAAAACACTCGGAGCTCTTCACAAAAAGTCATCTTAACATAGTCATAAACAAGTACTAATTCTTCGTCCTTACTTACGTCACACGGTGAGTCCACTATAGGTGTTGACTGATTCTTCAAACAATAGTGTATTAATACAATACACCCTTTGTTAACATAAAACAGCTGACAAGTGTTTACAGTCAACACCCGATCGGCGCCTCGTGTAGCTAGTGAGATGTGAGAACTATTTATTATCTGTTCTGTGCGAAAGAGGAATTTGTTGTGTTGTAATATAGTCTCTCTCTCTCTCTCTCTCTCTCTCTCTCTCTCTCTATACCTACCTATCATTTTATTTATCTATCTCTCCCTGTTTCTGTGTGTGTGTGTGTGTGTGTGTGTGTGTGTCTCATGCCTTAAAAGAGAGACAGGTAGTCAGGTGTGTTCTTAACCAGAGGATAATTAGCCGTCGTAGGGACAGGTGAGTTGAAACTGAGCCTTGAACCACTCAGTGAACCCCGATATACTGTTGTTCTTGTGTCAATACAATGTCTCCTCTGCCTCTTTTTTTCTCCTTCTTTGCTCTCCTACTACTACTACTACTACTACTACTAATAATAATAATAATAATAATAATAATAATAATAATAATAATAATAATCCATCCACAACAACAACAGCTCGACACCACAACACAACTCTCAAAGTCAAGGTGTGAACCATGGGAGAGTCATGCACTTAGCCACACCCTCTAATACGGTGTGAAAGACGGTGGTCAGGTGTGAAGGAGGAGGAGGAGGCTGAAGGGAGAAGAAGAGGAAGAGGAGGGGAAAGAGAAAGGTGAGATGATAAAGGGCATTATTATTATTAGTAGTAGTAGGCGCGGTGTGTGTGTGTGTGTGTGTCCCTGATCTAAAGCGTAGTTGGAGAGGACATTTTCAGAGTGTGGGAGCGGGAATTTCACAGTGTGTCGGTTAATATCGGATGTCACCCTAAGCATTGTCACCGAAGGTTCTTCTCATCCCTTACGGCATTAATTGCAAATATTCCGTGAGTCCACCGGCGATCACCAAGCGAGTTGTGAGTGCTTGGTGGGGCGGTTGGTGGTGCCGGTGTGGGATAGGCCGACATTGACTGGGTCGGCCTCGCGACTCCCGCCCCTGAGGTCAGTGACAGAAGGCCAATTGTTCTGTGCCTGCTGTCGCCCACACCAAGTAACGGTCACTCTATACAGTGCCAACCGATCACGTGAGTTTAAACTTACATCAGTGCGACCATAGATATAGTGATTATTCCTGCCATAGATATATAAGCATCCCAGGGGTGGCCTACACACCCACGCGCGCACGTATGCCCCTACTACCCGGACACAGCAGTCCAGCCTGTCACCTCTCCGCCCTTTCCTCATAAAAGCTAGTTTATTCATCTGTATGGGACCAAAGCAGATGTCGGAGGCGGACGTAACTGTAGCCCGAAGTGCAGAACACTATGCCGGGTAACAGACATTGTTGAGTCTGTGCTAGCCAGAACCAAAATTGCACTAGCTGTGAGTGTGCGAGAAACAACCGACCATGTGTGGTGTGCAGAAAGGGAAACAATTGCCGGAACCCACCAGGCAGGGAGCCGACACAGGAGGCCACAGTGGATATCGCCCAGACACAACCGCCAGACGATATCCAAGGGGTGCCCAATAAACTAGCCCCCTCCGGGGCAATCTGTAAAAAAAAAATCTGATATCCTAAATGATAGCGGTGAGTCAACTCAACTTGAAAATGTAATACCAATAAACGCTGCTCCAATAGTAGCAGATGTCCACGAGGTGAATGGCAGACAGGCACCACAGTGGAATGGCATGTCAATGGAAAATGTGGTCATATGGGTTAAAGAAACTTACTCGGAAATTGTCAGGTGGTCGCCAGCTAACCTGTTTGAACCACCCAAGTGTGCGGCCACCAAAGAAATGATTCGGGAGATGACTCGCCTCATAACCGAGTACACTCAGGACAGCTTCCTTGCCCCTTTAGCTCTTCAAATACTGTGGCAATAATACCTCATCTATTCTGTCAAAGGACACACACAAAGACAAAGCACAAAGAAAATGCGGCAGCAAAGAAGAGAAGACTGACACTGTGGCAGAAGGGGCCCTTGATGATCTATGTGAAGCAGAACACTGCAGGAGAGACCAACATTTATAGGAGACGGAAAGCAAAACACCGATGACGTTGCAAGAAAGTTTGGAAACAAAATGCGTGAGGGAAAAGTGTCTTAAAAGGTAAGATCTCTCACAGAGGAATCCTCCGGTGGGGTTCTGCCAATAAACAGAGACATTAAATCAACTGAAGGAAAAACATCCCCCTGCAAGTGAAGACGAAGGCATCAGCTTCCAGGGTGACTATAACCCACCAAATGCTGTCCTGTTCGAGAAATAACGTCCCTTACTACGTCTCCCTTACTACCTACCTACGTCCCTTCCTTCTTTTCCTCCTGTGCCATGACATATGACCTCACCTCTTCCCTTTCGTCTTTGAGCCATGACACTTGGCTCCACCATACTGGTCCCCTTGGAAAACGTAAGCTCAGCCTCAACGATGCCATGTAGGGTTTTATTTTCTTATTTTATATATGATTTATAGCGATTTTATTTATTTTATTTTTGGTTTTTATTTGATGTTAATGTTTCATCGATGTTTCAATGGAAGGTGATAAATTAACATTTTTATCTTTACATTTTTTTATGATTCATTATCACGAGGATATGGCAACACTGACTCTCAAGGGTGTGTGAGAGCTACAAGGGACTATGTGAGGTGAGTGAGTTATCTTGGTTTCTTCATTTCTCTCTCTCTCCGTCGGGGCTTCTCTCTCTCTCCGACGGGGCTTCTCTCTCTCTCCGACGGGGCTTCTCTCTCTCTCCGACGGGGCTTCTCTCTCTCTCTCCGACGGGGCTTCTCTCTCTCTCCGACGGGGCTTCTCTCTCTCTCTCCGACGGGGCTTCTGTCCCTCTCCCCGTCGGGGCTTCTCTCTCTCTCTTTCTCTCCGTCGGGGCTTTTGTCCCTCTCTCCCCGTCGGGGCTTCTCTCTCTCTCCGTCGGGGCTTTTGTCCCTCTCTCTCCGTCGGGGTTTTTCTCTCTCTTTCCGTCGGGGCTTCTCTCTCTCTCCGTCGGGGCTTCTCTCTCTCTCCGTCGGGGCTTCTCTCTCTCTCCGTCGGGGCTTCTCGCTCTCCGTCGGGGTTTTTCTCTCTCTTTCCGTCGGGGCTTCTCTCTCTCTCCGTCGGGGCTTCTCTCTCTCTCCGTCGAGGCTTCTCTCTCTTTCCGTCGGGGCTTCTCTCTCTCTCCGTCGGGGCTTCTCTCTCTCTCCGTCGGGGCTTCTCTCTCTCCGTCGGGGCTTCTCTCTCTCTCCGTCGGGGCTTCTCTCTCTCTCCGTCGGGGCTTCTCTCTCTCCGTCGGGGTTTATCCAGGAGCTACAATAGGAGTGATTTGGTCTTTATCATCCGTGAAGAATTTGTGAATTGAAACGATTGTGTGAATATTTCTCCCCTCCGCTTCCTCTTCTACTTCTTCTCCTTTCTTCTTCTTCGTCTCCTCTTCTTCCCTTCCTCTAAGTCTTCTTCATTATCATCATCATCCCTCTGTTATCGGCCACCCAGTATTCCCCACTACGACTGCTTAAATGTTGGTATTTGCTAATGTAATTTCCGTTGTAATATTGTGACGTCATTCGTGAAACCTTTCCCTAATACAGACTAACTCACGTGTCCGGTTTACAAGGGTAGTGTCAGTTGTAGGTCCGGTTTACAAGGGTAGTGTCAGTTGTAGGTCCGGTTTACAAGGGTAGTGTCAGTTGTAGGTCCGGTTTACAAGGGTAGTGTCAGTTGTAGGTCCGGTTTACAAGGGTAGTGTCAGTTGTAGGTCCGGTTTACAAGGGTAGTGTCAGTTGTAGGTCCGGTTTACAAGGGTAGTGTCAGTTGTAGGTCCGGTTTACAAGGGTAGTGTCAGTTGTAGGTCCGGTTTACAAGGGTAGTGTCAGTTGTAGGTCCGGTTTACAAGGGTAGTGTCAGTTGTAGGTCCGGTTTACAAGGGTAGTGTCAGTTGTCGGTCCGGTTTACAAGGGTAGTGTTAGTTGTCGGTCCGGTTTACTAGTTTAATCTATGACCAGTTCTGTGTGTGTGTGTGTGTGTGTGTGTGAGTGTGTGTGTGAGTGTGTGTGTGAGTGTGTGTGTGTGTGTGTGTGAGAGTGTGTGTGAGTGTGTGTGTGTGTGTGTGTGTGTGTGTGTGAGTGTGTGTGTGTGTGTGTGTGAGTGTGTGTGTGTGTGTGTGAGTGTGTGTGTGTGTGTGAGTGTGTGTGTGTGTGTGTGTGTGTGTGTCATACATAAATACAATACTATACAGTACCTGGGGTGGGTGTTGCTGTTAGGGAGATCATGATGTTGTTGTTGTTGGTACACTGTATTACAAGACTCAAGGCGACACCTGTACCGGTACACTACACAACACTGTACCGGTACACTACACCACTCTACCAGTATACTATGCTATATAACTGCACCGGTACACTACACAACGCTACCGGTATACTATGCTATATAACACTGTACCGGTACACTACACAATACTGTAACGGTACACTATATTGGACCACTGACGGTATATAGTCTACAGAGAAGGTGCACGGATAAGGAGGATGGTACAGTATGGTACAGGAGACTACAGCACGGTACAGTATGGTACAGGAGACTACAGCACGGTACAGGAGACTACAGCACGGTACAGTATGGTACAGGAGATATACAGCACGGTACAGTATGGTACAAGAGACTACAGCACGGTACAGTATGGTACAGTATGGTACAGGAGACTACAGCACGGTACAGTATGGTACAGACTACAGCACGGTACAGTATGGTACAGGAGACTACAGCATGGTACACTATGGTACAGGAGACTACAGCACGGTACAGTAGAGGTCCCACTCGATAAAGTCAAAGTTTCGCGGTCAATGTCAGGGACTCTACTGACCGACAGACTGCCTGGGTGAGACTGACTGTCAGAAACCAAGTCCAGCACTGACGGCGGAGGGGGGGGTGTCGTATTCCTCCCCCCCCCCCCCCCTCCGCCAAGTGACGCAGACGAGTATTTTTTATTTTCCGTCGCCTTCCACAGGTTGCGTCACCAGCCAACATCCTGACTTGAGACGCTGTTATGACTACTAATGTTGACTACTGTTGTTGTTCTGATACTCGACACCAGAGTTAGTTGCCTCGTTTCGACAACAACCTCCTCCATACATCTGTACTGTGTAAACAAACTCCCATTGTCGTGGTCGTCGGTTCTCGCTCTCAAAGAGAGCTCAGGTTCTCAACTGACTCAGCCATGTTAATATTGTTATTATTATCCACTCTGTATCTGATTTTTCTGGCTAAATAAACTGTTTCAATTCAATTCTATTATACTTCTTATTTGGGATTATTCTCTCTCTCTCTCTTGGGCAGCACTAGTCACCAGCTCGCTTCACACACACACACTTGTTACTACACTACGAGTTTGCTGTTCAACACCTACATTAATCTGTATGTTCACTGTATGTTCCTTTACCTTTCTCTAATAAAAGCTTTTGTTAAACCACCAATGTATGTGATAAGTCATTTATGTCCAATGTATATTTTCAGCCTTCGGGCTGCAGAATTTTTTCAATAAACCGTTAATTATTATTATTATTATTATTATTATTATCATGCACGGTGCTTCGTGTCAACACCAACGTTGCTCACGACACTACGACTACCCGTGTCTTCCCACAAACTCCTCGTTTTCTTCCTCTTTTTTGATCCGCTAACTAACCTACTTCCCCCTCTCCCCTTCCTCCCTGTCCCTCTGTCCCCAATGTATACAGCCTTAACACCATCAACCTAGAGAAGTCGACTTGTGAAAGAGACTTAGGAGTACTTGTAAGCCCGGACCTACGGCCTAGAAAACAGTGCGTTAATGTTCGAAATAAGGCAAACAGAGTATTGGGTTTTATATCTAGAAGTGTAAGTAATAAGAGTGCAGAGGTCTTATTGCAACTATATCTTGCGTTAGTCAGGCCGCACCTCCATTATGCGGTTCAGTTCTGGTGCCCTTATTATAGAATGGATATCAATTCACAAGAGTCGGTGCAGCGAAGAATGACGAAAATGATTCCGGGACTTAGAAACCTTCCATATCAGGATAGGTTAAAGAAACTGAACTTGCATTCCCTAGAAAGACGAAGAGTGCGGGGAGATATGATAGAAGTATTTAAGTGGGTGAAAGGAATCAATAAAGGGGATATAGATAAAGTTCTTATAATATCCGAGCAGGATAGGACTCGGAGCAACGAATTTAAGTTGGATTAGTTTAGGTTTAGGAGGGAGATAGGAAGGAACTGGTTCACAAATAGGGTGGTGGACGAGTGGAACAAGCTTACCAACTTTGTAGTAAGTGCTGGAAAGTTTCAAAAGGAGGCTAGATAGATTCATGGATGATAGAGAGTGGTAGTAACTCTCGACAGCAGCTGCCATGCACAAGCCAACCGGCCTATTGCAGACTCCGAATTTTCTTGGTCTATTTCTTCTTCCCCCTCCCCTCCCCTGCATCATCTTCCTCCCTATCCCCCCCTCCCTCTCCCTCCCCTACACTGAGGAAGGGAGGGGAGGGGGAGGGGGGGGGTGGTAAAATGAGTGGTAATGTCCCGTAGCAACACACACTGTAACATAATATTCCTCACCGTGTAAATGAGCGCCGCACCTCACCTGTCTACACACCAGGTACATACTAATTACAGGTACAGGTACTCTTGCAGGTACAGCACATATACAGGTGTAGATACCTATACAGTCGCTAAGAAAAGTCCTGTCTCCTTGTTGCTTCATGAACCCAGAGAGATTCAGACTCGTTAACCCGAAGCCGTAGACTGATGCATTATTGTGTCCATGGACTTTTCTTAGCGACTGTACAGGTAATTTTGCAGGTATATGTACAGGTGTATACATGTACAGGTTCTCTTCAAGTAAATATACAGGAAGATAAATATATAGGTAGATCAATATATAAATATAAATATATATTATATATATATATATATATATATATATATATATATATATATATATATATATATATATATATATATATATATATATATATATATATTTCATGTACTGTAGATCCACAATGAAAACGTGGATAAGATAAATCTTGATAAAATCACACGGGAAAAGGTGCTCCATTGTTTCCCTTTTCCAGTGTGATTTTATCAATATATATATATATATATATATATATATATATATATATATATATATATATATATATATATAAATATATATATAAATAGAGAGAGAGAGAGAGAGAGAGAGAGAGAGAGAGAGAGATAAGATACTATATACATATTGCAGATATATGCCCAGTATATATATATACATAAATAGACGAGTATAAACATACACAGAGATACAGTCAAACAGACCGACTGAATGACGACTATACTGTACACGTGGACAGACAGAAAGATACCCAAAATATTTACCAAGGAGGAGGAGGAGGACAGTATAAATCTTATGCATAAACTAGGAAAATTTTTCCCCTCAAATGCGTAATGTCAACAAAGAGACAATATGTATCCAGTGTGCGCAGGACGGTGACGTCAGCTGGCGGGCTCAACTTGGAGTGTTTGTTCAGGACTCAGAAGAACGATAAACTCTGATACATGATCATAACAACAACAAAATTAAAACCTAAAACTTTTGATAAAACTATATGACAGAAAGTTAATAATATTTTAATTTTGTTTCGTTGGTCTTAGAGATGTATTTTGTCTCCCATTTTGAATATTAGTTACGTGATTTCTGTGATGGCGTTGGTCAAGTGACGTAAAACTCTCACCTTTTATCAACAAGTCTGTGTGTTGTGTTGTGTTGTCATAAATCATGGAGTATATCTGCATACTGGTGTTTGCATAATAATAATACTAAAGCTCTTTAAGGTGAGGGTGATAAGGATAACATAACAAGTAGTAACAATACGATCACACACACACACATCTTGCACACGTCCCGCCAGGTTCACTCAACACGACATTCTTCTTCACAGCTGCTTGTGTCCTGACCACCGCGGCCAGCCTCTCGGGTTAGGTGTACAGTAAATTTTCACAATTTGCTCTTCCTGACACGGGTAACCCACCACAACCTAACCAAACCTGACCAAGACTAACCAATTTAACCAACCTAACCACCCGAGGGTCCGTGGCTCATCCTTGGGGCCCGTGTAATATACTGTATGGGTCAAGTTTCACATATCTCTCACTTGTGTTTTGTACCTGTGGCGGGAACAGACACACGCGTTTATTAATAGAGGTACGTATATGAAGAGTTACTGACCCAGAAGTGCCAGCTGGTAGGGGCTGGTCATGACGAAGGTGTAGTCCTCAGCACACTACCACACTACCGAGCATCTTCAGGTCGTCTTGGTTCACACACCACAACAGATCTTTGTGTCGTCTCAGCTCACGACAAATCACAGAACTTAGGGTGAGTTCAACACACAACACTATGATCACTCTAATGAATGATTTTGTTATTTTTCAGTTGAGACAATAATATTTTTTTTTCAATTTGTTTTTCTTTTTTTATTACCAACTTAACACTGTGCTGAATAAACTCGTGTGAGTGGCGGCGCCGTAGTGAAGGTGTTAGTGGACAGTCTACTACGGTGACATAGGTAAATTAATAAGTTACAGTCTTATTAACTTCTTACCTGAGAGTTAATTACACTTTTAGGTAACACTCTGTCTTGGTTAGGATATTATGTTAGATATTATTTATGTTTCTTTATATCTCATTGATGTCTTGCATAATAATGAAGGTTATTCACTCACCTCCCACACACAAACATCTTCACTATAATCATCAAGGCTCAGGACGGACACTTGGTAATATCAACTCAATAACCGCACATCACCAGCGGTTAACCTTACTTTAAGCTCGTAACGTCCCGCACCATCCAACTGACCGCTGACTGAGCAACTGACAGATGAGACGAGACGGACGGGCCGCTCCGTACCGCAACCCTGGCCTCAGTAATCTATTAACCTTACCGAAGATACAGAGATAAGTTGATGATGTCTCTGTTCGGCTGATTGGCTAACCTCATCTACACAAACACCTGGAAACTGATGGTAACTAACTGCCATACACCTTATTATCTTATTTACTTACAAACATCAAAACAAAAAGTTAATTAGGTGTGAATTATTTTTTTTATCGTAGGCGTAATGGTGGTGTAAGGAAGCCTAGGTCGAAGTCGGTTGCAGGAGGCCGAACACTGCTATCGGGGAGCGTGTTGTGGCCGCTTAACTTAAACTATCAGGTAAACCATCAATGACTTCCTGTACAGTGATTACCTGAAGTGTGTGTGTGTGTGTGTGCGTCAGCAACAGATCGATCTTTATATATAATTTTTTGTGGCCTTATTTCACCTTGAGACTAACCAACCAGGCTAATGCTACCCTAACCTAACCTAACCTAAGATAACCTAATACTAACCAAACCTAACCAAAAATACCCTAATTCACCCCCAAGGTAACATTAGGATAATTAACATTCAGGTAAAATAATCTGAGGGACAAACCATCAGGTGAACCAGACTAGGAGGAGGAGGGGGAAGGTAGGGGGAGGAGGGGGAAGGTGGAGGAGAGAGAAGAGGGGGGTGGGGGAGACACTCTTCAAGTAATCTGCATTATTATAATTTTCTAACAAACATTAATGACTTATTAAAACTTCACTGCCTCACGATCCTTAATATAACAACTTGAGATTAAATTAATTATGGGTAAAGAGTGATGAACCGGTTTCGTTAATTACTACACGTGGCGCCAGGTGGACGGACCATCACCAATCAGGTAAGGTATCTAATCTGTTTATCTTTGTCAACGAGTTAGTGAGTCGGCGTACGGAGGTGACCCACTCCAATCACGATGGTAGTGCAAGGTTGTGGGTGTTTCATCAGGTTAGGTTAGGCTAGGTTTGGTTAAGTCACCACTATGTACCTTCATATCTCTGTGCTTCAGGAACTTAGGTGATTAAGCAGATACAGGTGTTTTAATTAATGAGTTTCAGGGTAGGGTGATTAGTTGTCTTATTTATTAATGATTTTATCAAGATTTATCTTATCCACGTTTTCATTGTGGATTTTCATAAAATATATATATATATATATATATATATATATATATATATATATATATATATATATATATATATATATATATATATATACATATATATATATATATATATATATATATATATATATACATATATATATATATATACATACATATATATATATATACACATATATACATATACATATATATACATATATATATATACACATATATACATATACATATATATATATATATATATATATATATATATACATATATACATCCTTGACCACCGAAGGGTCAAGACGTACCTGGCGCTCCTCTCGGAGCAGCCAGGTCAACTGTTATGTTGGCCCATACCAACTCCCTCCCCTGAACCCTCCTCCCCACTGGAATATCTACAAGTTCTCGCCAGAAGTTACAATTTCATTTAGGAAGGGAATGGAACCAGTGTTAAACAGAGGTGAACAGTGGTGAACAGTGCTTAAGTCAGTGAGAACAACTCAACAGTAACAGTCGTACCCAAGTTAACCTTCACACAGTGAGGTCCCAGGTACCCAGTGATAACGGCCCGTGAGACCCAACAACAACCAGCGATGTGTTAATCCGTCTACGATAGGAAGGCCTAAGACCAAACCTCACTTATATAACACCATCTGTGAGGGAATTACTACACCACATGTCCCTCATAACACCATCTGTGAGGGAATTACTACACCACGTCAAGTCCCTCATCACACCATCTGTGAGGGAGTTACTACACCACGTGAGGCCCCTCATAACACCATCTGTGAGGTAATTACTACACCACGTGAGGCCCCTCATAACACCATCTGTGAGGGAGTTACTACACCACGTGAGGCCCCTCATAACACCATCTGTGAGGGAATTACTACACCACGTGAGGCCCCTCATAACACCATCTGGGAGGGAGTTACTACACCACGTGAGGCCCCTCATAACACCATATGTGAGGTAATTACTACACCACGTGAGGTCCCTCATAACACCATCTGTGAGGTAATTACTACACCACATGAGGTCCCTCATAACACCATCTGTGAGGGAATTACTACACCACGTGAGGCCCCTCATAACACCATCTGCGAGGGAATTACTACACCACGTGAGGTCCCTCATAACACCATCTGTGAGGTAATTACTACACCACGTGATGCCCCTCATAACACCATCTGTGGGAACTACTACACCACGTGAGGTCCCTCAAAACACCATCTGCGAGGGAATTACTACACCACGCCAGGTCCCTCATAACACCATCTGTGGGAACTACTACACCACGTGAGGCCCCTCATAACACCATCTGCGAAGGAATTACTACACCACGCCAGGTCCCTCATAACACCATCTGTGAGAACTACTACACCACGTGAGGCCCCTCATAACACCATCTGCGAAGGAATTACTACACCACGCCAGGTCCCTCATAACACCATCTGTGAGAACTACTACACCACGTCAGGTCCCTCCTAACACCATCTGGGAGGGAGTTACTACACTACGAGTTTGCTGTTCAACACCTACATTAATCTGTATGTTCACTGTATGTTCCTTCACCTTTCTCTTATGAAGGCTTTTGTTAAACCACCAATGTATGTAATAAGTCATTTATGTCCAATGTATATTTTCAGCCTTCGGGCTGCAGAACTTTTTTCAATAAACCGTTAATTATTATTATTATTATTACATACATACATATACATATATATATATATATATATATATATATATATATATATATATATATATATATATATATATATATATATATGTGTGTGTGTGCAAGTAAATCACTGTAGGTGCGCGTGATCCAGGTATATGCTGATAACCACAAGGCAAGAAGAAAACACCAAGTTCCCAAGCGCTTTGGTGTAATTCACATCTTTAGGACACAGCCACAGAGTTACTGCTCGATAGGGCTCACCTCCTGTACTGACGATCTTATAAAATGATTCTTCGTCTGTCTGTTTGTCTTCTCAATGCACATTCTTATACATAACTTCAGTATGCCTGTACACTATATACACACACCATTGTACACTATTATACACCCATGTACACAAGCTGATGATCGCCTTAGAACCATCAATGATAAATATTGTATTCACATCACAAAGAACAAACTGTACTATACACCCTTGACACACAAATAATAATAATAAAATGACTCTGTCCTCCAATAGTTCCTCAGTCATAACAAAAAAAATTACCAACCTTTCTGAAACATCACGAAACACACATAACTCTAATCTGGGGAGAGAGAGAGAGAGAGAGAGAGAGAGAGAGAGAGAGAGAGAGAGAGAGAGAGAGAGAGAGAGAGAGAGAGAGTTAGTTCACATGTCCTTTCCAGGTAATCGCACGGCATGACAAGGAGGTTTATTATATTACCTGTTGAGTTTCAAGAATGGTTGTTGTATAATAGTGTGTGTGTGTGTGTGTATGTGTGTGTATGTGTGTGTGTGTGTGTAATGTAGTTCTCTGGATGATTAGGAATCCCAGCTTATTTCAATGGCTGATTAGGTTAGGTTAGGTTAGGTTAGGGTAAATAAGGCGTTAAATAACCATCCGGTGAAACAAGCTCGGGTGGGGAGGGGGGGGGGGGGGGCGCTAATCTTCAGGTAATCTCATTATTTACACCAATCCCCATAAACGTGTATACAACTCTCCATCACCCAGTAGCAGCAACCATTTATCACAATAATGTAAGACGGAAATAATTTACTTCAACTTCTATATAATCAGTATTTACGAAGTGCCTAATGACGTCATAAGTGTTCGGATGGCGACTTGGTCTTTGGCTTCAGTAAATAACAAAATAATAGGACAAAATACCCTTATCATTTGACCAATATAACAGCACTGGGTTAAATAATTACTGTAGTTACTAAGTATATCTACCTTAAGTATAGGTGATATGATGTAATTTTAATATAGTGTATCGGTTGTGTGATCAGGTGGGGTAAGGAATCGGACGAGCTTATAATAGACAGGCAATAACGTGCCCGCAAGAATGAGTGAGTGAAAGAGTGAGTGAGTGAGTGAGTGAAAGAGTGAGTGAGTGAGTGAGTGAGTGAGTGAGTGAAAGAGTGAGTGAGTGAGTGAGTGAGTGAGTGAGTGAAAGAGTGAGTGAGTGAGTGAGTGAAAGAGTGAGTGAGTGAGTGAGTGAGTGAAAGAGTGAGTGAGTGAGTGAGTGAAAGAGTGAGTGAGTGAGTGAGTGAAAGAGTGAGTGAGTGAGTGAGTGAGTGAGTGAAAGAGTGAGTGAGTGAAAGAGTGAGTGAGTGAAAGAGTGAGTGAGTGAGTGAGTGAGTGAAAGAGTGAGTGAGTGAGTGAAAGAGTGAGTGAGTGAGTGAGTGAGTGAGTGAAAGAGTGAGTGAGTGAGTGAGTGAAAGAGTGAGTGAGTGAGTGAGTGAGTGAGTGAATGAGTGAGTGAAAGAGTGAGTGAGTGAGTGAGTGAGTGAAAGAATGAGTGAGTGAAAGAGTGAGTGAGTGAGTGAGTGAGTGAGTGAAAGAGTGAGTGAGTGAGTGAGTGAAAGAGTGAGTGAGTGAGTGAGTGAAAGAATGAGTGAGTGAAAGAGTGAGTGAGTGAAAGAATGAGTGAGTGAAAGAGTGAGTGAGTGAGTGAGTGAAAGAGTGAGTGAGTGAGTGAGTGAAAGAGTGAGTGAGTGAGTGAGTGAAAGAGTGAGTGAGTGAGTGAGTGAAAGAGTGAGTGAGTGAGTGAAAGAGTGAGTGAGTGAGTGAGTGAAAGAGTGAGTGAGTGAGTGAGTGAGTGAGTGAAAGAGTGAGTGAGTGAGTGAGTGAAAGAGTGAGTGAGTGAAGGAGTGGAGTGAGTGAGTGAGTGAGTGAGTGAGTGAGTGAGTGAAAGAGTGAGTGAGTGAGTGAAAGAGTGAGTGAGTGAGTGAATGAATGAGTGAGTGAGTGAGTGAAAGAGTGAGTGAGTGAGTGAGTGAAAGAGTGAGTGAGTGAAAGAGTGAGTGAGTGAGTGAGTGAAAGAGTGAGTGAGTGAGTGAAAGTGAGTGAGTGAGTGAGTGAGTGAAAGAGTGAGTGAGTGAAAGAGTGAGTGAGTGAAAGAGTGAGTGAGTGAGTGAGTGAATGAGTGAGTGAGTGAGTGAATGAGTGAGTGAGTGAGTGAATGAATGAGTGAGTGAGTGAGTGAGTGAATGAGTGAAAGAGTGAGTGAGTGAAAGAGTGAGTGAGTGAGTGAGTGAGTGAATGAGTGAGTGAAAGAGTGAGTGAGTGAGTGAGTGAGTGAATGAGTGAGTGAGTGAGTGAGTGAGGGAATGAATGAGTGAATGAGTGAATGAATGAGTGAATGAGTGAGTGAATGAGTCAGTGAGTGAGTGAATGAGTGAGTGAGGGAATGAATGAGTGAGTGAGTGAGGGAATGAATGAGTGAATGAGTGAGTGAATGTGCCTGATACCCTCAACAGACAGACAACAACGACTCAACAGACAGATTCAAAACGCTCACAACAGACTCACAAGGTGTTAAGTTAAGCAACAACTAAGGAACGTTTTAGACGCTAATAAGGAGCAGCATTACCATCCTGACGTGTAAGAGGAGCTCTGCTGACTGACACACACACACACACACGAGACAAAAACTAATGGAAATAATGGCGGACAAATAATGACATAAAATCAATGGATCAACCAATAGGCAAATGAGAGAGAGAGAGAGAGAGGTAGCCCAGTCTAGCCAGCCGCCCTGCCTGAAGAGCCCCAAGTCGACGCTTGCTCGCTCTGCTCTTGACACACTTAAAGGTTTAGACTAGAGCGAATATTGTCCTCACCCTTATCACATTTCCGACACACACACACACACACTCATCATCATCATCATCATACACCGACCTATAAGACAATGGCAGGTAAGTGTGGCATCAGTCAGGTGACCTTAACACTACACTACTATGTCCAGTCCACCAACGTTTCACCTGTAATCAAGGTCAGCCACACAGGTAAATTGGTCAGCTGGTCCACTTATTCTGGGACACTTGTAATTATACTGAGTGGAGAATTGGACACCTGCCTTAACCTAACCTAAACTATACTAATATAACCTAATCTAATATAACCTAACCTATCCTAATCTTACCTAACCCCTGCTTACCTTACCTAACCTAACCTAACCTATCCTAATCTTACCTAACCCCTGCTTAACTAACCTAACCTAACCTATCCCCTTGTACAAGAAGTTTAGCACCGTACAGACAAGCCTAGCAATATACAGAGAGAGAGAGAGAGAGAGAGAGAGAGAGAGAGAGAGAGAGAGAGAGAGAGAGAGAGAGAGAGAGAGACTGGACTATATTTTTCCCCCTGAGCGAGACAGCTGTGCGACAGATAATTAGGAAGATAAACTATACTAAGAGACACCTGGGTACATAAGAGCGGGGTAATCATGAAACACTAAACACAAACATGATAATAATGTTTAGGATCTGATAACTTAAGATATGTTTGTGTTACACTTAAACATAATTTAAGTTTTTTTTTAATTATGCAAATATGTTACCTGGTGGTTGACATTACTACACCTAATAATAATAAGTGCACCTGTCCAGTACCACCCGTCACACCTGTACAGACTGACGTGCTCTGATGATTTAATTAAACATTGTGACGTAAACAAGTCTTACGAATATTAATGACTTGTTAATGATATTTGTCTTACACGATATTATATTATGTGCACATTTATTACGTACATCAGCTATATTACGTACAGGAGATGTATTACGTACACGAGATGTTATTACGTACAAAGACATACACCAAGTACAGGACAAAGTACGATACGTTCCACCCGTCACCTCGCCTCGCTGCCTGGCGTACGAGTAATGTATAATAATAACAACAATTTCTGCTACGTGTAAATAATTATACTGCGATATTATAATCAAAACAAATATTAAATTATCATAAACTATTCTACATATTAGGATATATTTCAACTAGATACTGAAAACAGCCAATCAGAATACAGCACAGCACAGCCAATCAGAATACGGTACACCAACAAAGAAACAACGAAACAAATACATTATTCCGGATTTATTGGGGAATATACATGAATGGAAATGAAAACAGTGAGTAAAAATAAAGAGATGAATAAACAAGACCCAGAGAACAGTGAAAGAAATAGAAGGAAGATACGATACGATACTACTACTACTACTACTACTAATAATAATAATAATCATAATTCATTCTCTCTCTCTCTCTCTCTCTCCCTCAACAACTTCCTGTAGTTCTAAAAATAAGCAGGTTGACCCCGGTAGAGAGGAAGGCTGGGCTGCACACCTCATAAAATTCCAAACATTACTACTGGTGATGTAGCCTTCATCCTCACCCACTCCTGGTAGAGGGGAGAGAGAGAGAGAGGTAAACAGGGTGTGAGAGAGTGAGAAAGACAGTCAGATTGAGACAGATAGATAGAGAGACAGACAGACAGATAGAGAGACAGACAGATAGAGAGACAGACAGATAGAGAGACAGTAAGATACCCTGAAGGACAGTGCCAACAAGCAGCACAAGGCCTTAAAGAGTATGTGAGAGGCGACACACGCGACCTCCGGGCTCTTCAGTAAAGGTTAACTGTGACAATATTACCTGGAGCATGTGCCAGACCTACAGCCAGGGGGATGCTGATCACTTATGCGTAACCTAACCTAACCTCTTATTATCCAGTCAGTTATAGATACATTCCTTCTTTTTTTTATTAGTTTAGCCCCGAGTATGACTGATGATAACCACTGCTCCTGTTATGTGGGGCGACTGTCAATATTATCTTAAGGAAGGTGAGGGAAGTGTCGTCTCTGTGTACTTGACTGCGAGGCTACACAACAACCTTATCTCCCTGAATCACAATAAACATGAAGAATAGACAGAAGGATGATAATTTGTGGTGGGAACCCAGATGTAAACAAGAATGTATTGTATCCTGGAACAAGAATGAAGATCAAGGGAGAAACATTCTACTGTAACAAGACAAGAACGAACTGTACAGAAGTAATAATTGTACTTACTAGAGTGGTAGTTAGGGGCCATGGTAGTAGTTGTGGTAGTGATGGTGGTGGAGGATACAGTAGCTCGAGTGAGGTAGAGTTGAGGAGTCCTTGGGGGTGATGTCTTGGTTCCTACACTGATATATTACACTTCTGCGGTGGTATTGAGGTGATCCTTCAAGTAACCCTCGGTGAAAGAGTCTCTAAAAAAGTCTTGGAGAGATAATCAACCCTCGGGAGTCAGACTTGAACTTCGAGAGCCTCAGAGTCCAAAAAAGAAATATATATCTCAGGTGATCCTTGAAGATTCTGGTGATCCTTGAAGATTCTGGTGATCCTTGAAGATTCTTAGTCTCAATGAACACAATTATTCTTCGTCTTCTCAACAACTGACACTCAGAGATAACATAAACACCAATTGTTGTTTGATTTGGGTTAAGTAAACAGACACTGAAACACGACCCGCAGTTGTATCCCTGAAGTTGTTAAGTGGTAATCTATTAAGCCGTGACTAGTTGAAGGTCGAGGTAGTATTACTGGCCTAGAGGAGGGGCAGGAGGGGGAGCCAAGGTACCCAGGGGCCGTGGTTCACGATCCAGGCTTCAAGACGCTCGTGGGCTGGGCGACAAGCAACGTCACGCCGGGAGGCCAAGATAGAACGATTGACGAGCCAGGAGCAAGAAATGGTGAAGACGCCCACACAGCATGCGCCCACACACGTCCACACGCCGCCCACCGTCACGTTGACACCACAACCACACCCAGTAACACTTAACATCAAAAGTTCCTCGACCGAAAGGCGCACGGCGTTGTTGAAGGTCGTGATGATCTCCGCCGTTAAGTAGAGTTAAACGTGTCTGACAGGAGACTGAGCAGGGAGGACAGAGGGCAGTGGTTGGCTTCTTGTTGGTCCAGGACAACACACAGTAATACCCGCTACCAGCTCATTAACACACACCACCACTCTTATACCCACCTCTTAACTCTTCCTTATCGCTCTTAGTTTAACCTCTTCATTCTCTTCATGGACGTCTGCAAGCACTCCTCTTCGCGCGAGATGCTCCAAGTATCACCACACTACACCACAGCACAACACAATGCACACACACGCTGGTAATGACAAAGGCTGCAGGCTGATGACTGACGCTGGTAGCTCGTGGCCTGTGGGGATAATAATAATAATAATAATAATAATAATAAATTCTTGTTACATAGGCACACACACACACACACGTATGTTATTATTCTGAAACGGTACACAAGTAGGTATGTGTCTGCATACTTTATTTTGAGTGTAAATGTTGTATAAGAAACAGTGTTGCCAACCTCTCGACACTGCTCAGTCCTGCACAGGCAAACGAAAAGATAAAACTTGATTTGGACAAGGATCTGTAATGGAGGCCATGACGTCATACAGTTGCCATACACCAGGTAGTCAAGCCAAGGATAATAATATAATTAATCGTCTCATCTACCCAGGTGTATGTTAAAGCCTTCCATTATATACAACACAACATAATTTCTCATCTAATTCTTTAGAAATCGTAAAAAAAAATAACTGAAGCAAATAATCGTTGCTATTGTGGGGTGATAGTTTATATAAGTACTAATTCAGTTTACACTCAAGGCTTATCACAGGAATGAGAAGTTTATTGTAAAGATAAATAAATGATAAGGGTAAAGAGAAAAAGTGATAAAGATGGTAGCCGTAACTTTCACCGACCAGTTGCAACACACACACAAAACCTCGCTACCACTACCCCTCAATCTTTGCCTAATTTCACTCACACGTGGTAATATTGAAGCCTAAAGGGAAGTAGGAATGAATGGGGAGTTTTAAGGTCCCGCACGGATCAACACCAGCAAAAAATACTGAAGATGAGACGGACTAGTTTTTTTTTCCAGCACGACGCGGAGGAGTTAGTAACCTATGACCGCCCACCTCCACCACCTTCACCCTGCGCTGACAATATTCTTCTGATGGTTAACGTTTATATACATGTTCACCATAAACATTTACAACATTATCATAATAAACTTCACAAATAACAGGAAACATTCATTCATTCATTCTTAAAGCATAACTAACAAAATATTACCACCAACATATTGGAGGCGAGACATAATATAACCACTAGTTAGGCCACTATAGTAACAGACAATCCCCCAACAGAAGACATATTGTTAATTTTGTCTGATGTTAGTTAGTACATGTAATTAGTTCTGATTTAGTGTTAATTTCAAGTTATAAGTTAAATATAAATTATCTGCTTTACGTTAAATTAACCAGTAAGTTATATTCTCCAACTTAGCTTATGAGAAAAAAATTACTAAAAGAACCTTCAATAATTACTAATGGTCATTAATTGCCGTCTTAATTACAAACTACACTAATTACCCTAACCTAGATGACAAGACAACAAACCTGAGTTATATAATAAGTTAAACCAATGGCCTTCACGTGACGCCACCTGGTACAGCTTCCCATACACTTAGTTACATTGTATACAGCTTAAGGCATATGGTGTGTTGTGTCGTAACCCTACACTAACCGAACCAAGGGAGGTGAAAGTGGTGGTTAGTATGGTCGGCTGTAACAAGGTGGGAGAGAAGGATGGTTAGTGGCAGGGAAGGATGGTTAGTGGGAGGGAAGGATGGTTAGTGGGAGGGAAGGATATAAATATAATTTGACATAGTAAATAATAACATGAATCTATATAATGTACACAAAATAACACACACACACACACACACACACACACACACACAATTAAAAATATATACACACACACATGTACAGGGACATACGTGCGCACAATCAAGGAAAATTATACCAACAATGAAAGATACGTACATATTATGATAAAAACACACACATCCACAAGAAAACACACATATCTAAACACAAACACACAATACAGACATGTGCTATGACACAAAACACACACACAGTACAAACACATGACACAAACATACACATAAAATACAAACACATAATATGACGCAAACACACACGTGTATATACTGAGAAGAAAACGTGTAACAACACACACACACACACACACCTCTCTGCAGTACACGAAGAGACGCTGCCAAAGGTCCACGCCATACACCACACGTCTCAAGACACACTGAGCACTGGAGGATCCCCACACTACCGGGGCGGGGGAAGAAAGTCCTACTCGCCCTGGCCCTGGCATCCCCCCTCCTCCCCCCCCCCCTCACCCCCCACACCCATTTTTCTGGCACTGTCATCCCCCCCACACACCACCATCCCGATTCTCGCTCTTCCTGCACCCTCACTCAAGGCTGAAACTCCCATGCAGCTCTCTCTCTCTCTCTCTCTCTCTCTCTCTCTCTCTCTCTCTCTCTCTCCTATCTAGAGTATAACTATGTTTGTAAACAATATCTACATATGCTGAAGAAGTTATCGTTCCGTGGTAAGTGTACCTATGGCTCTAACAAACTACAAAACGTCAGAATTATGGTTTCTTTACATGGCCCTGGCATCCTAAAACGTGCCAAAACTGGCAATTGTGGTCCCATGATATGGTCGTAACAACCCTTTCCCTACCGTGTCAAGGCTAGAATCATGGCCCAGGTATCCTGATCACATGTCAGATCTCTGGTCCTTGTGGCCTTCGGTATAATGTGGGAAGACTGTCAAGGGATTATCCTTCCTCGGGTATTTGTTTATAAGCAATATCGTCGCCCGTCGTAAAAATTATTGAGTGTTGTGTATGTGTGGCTCTGGTGCCCCCCCTTGAGGCAGGGACGGTGACCCTCCGTCAAACACTATCGTCACAACTCCTCTATACAGCTGTTACGTCACACTCAAACACCCTATTTGAGCCCCCCCACGCTAACCATCCTACAGGCTGCTGAGGGCTCAGTTTTGCCTCCCTCGAGTGAAGGAGGTAGACACCTTGACCACAAAAATGACCGCTATGGCAAATCATGTGAGGAGAAGGAGGGGGGGGGGGGAGAAGGGGAGACAAATGGATGGAGGGAAGGGAAGTAGGAAGGGAGGGAAGGAAAGGGGAAAGACGAAGGGAGGAATAGCGGAAGGAACATAAGAGGGGGGAAAGACTGAGGGAGGGCGGAAAGGAGGAGGAAAGAAGGGAGAGAGGGAGGAAGGGAGGGTAAGCTAACCCCGTGACTGCCGGATTAGCCAAGTGTGGTGGCAAACTAGAGAAGGGCAGATGACCTTGAGGACATAAACGAGTGAGGCTGACCCACTTCCACGACACACACACACACAAGGTAATCCACTACACCACCAGACACGGGTGTAGGTATACAGAGATACTGGGAAACAATTCAAACGTGTTAATAGTTCAAGTGAAGAATGAATGAGTAGAATGGGTGTGTGTAGAATGATTTTAAGGTGTAGAATTCCTTGTTTTATTACATACATTCTCTCTCTCTCTCTCCCTTTGTGTTTTTCCCCATTTTCTTCATCTTCTCTTCCTTACAGACAGACACACACACAACAAAGTAACAGGCAGTCAGTGTATGAAATATTCCAATCAGGTACAGTACAACCCTGACCAGTCTCCCTACCTCAGTCATGTGCTCCCTTCCTCCTCCCTAATTAATACACTCCCTTCCTCCTCCTCCTCCCTAATTAATAAAAATAATAAACACAAAAAAACAACAACAATAACAATAACAAAATGTGGTCAATCTTGCCAAACGAACGACTAGCTGTCGACGGGGCAACAACACACACACACACACACGGACGGACCTCCACTGTTCTGCAGCATGAAGGACGATTAAAATACTTCTAAAATAATATTGATAAGCTGAAAGGTTTTAATGCCATTGAGTGTAATAATAATAATAATAATAATAATAATAATAATAATAATAATAATAGTAGTAGTAGTAGTAATAATTTACAGTTTATTAAAAAGGTTCTGCAACCCGTAGGCTGAAATATACATTGGACAGAAATGACTTATTACATACATTGGCATTGGTGGTTTAACAAAAGCCTTCATCTGAGAAAGGTAAAGGAACATACAGTGAACATACAGATTAATATTAACAGTGGAGGTCACGTAGATCATGTGAGCTGAGGTGTTGAACAGCAAACACGTAGTGTACTTAATCCCTCACAGATGGTGTTAGGAGGAACCTCACGTGGTGTAGTAATTACCTCACAGATGGTGTTATGAGGAACCTCACGTGGTGTAGTAATTCCCTCACAGATGGTGTTATGAGGGACCTCACGTGGTGTAGTAATTCCCTCACAGATGGTGTTATGAGGGGCATCACGTGGTGTAGTAATTACCTCACAGATGGTGTTATGAGGGACCTCACGTGGTGTAGTAATTCCCTCACAGATGGTGTTATAAGGGACCTCACGTGGTGTAGTAATTCCCTCACAGATGGTGTTATGAGGGGCATCACGTGGTGTAGTAATTACCTCACAGATGGTGTTATGAGGGACCTCACGTGGTGTAGTAATTCTCTCACAGATGGTGTTATACGAGTGAGGTGTGGTCCCAGGCCTCCCTGTCGTAGACGGATTAACACATCGCTGGTTGTTGTTGGGTCGGGCCGTTATCACTCAGTACCTGGGACTTCACTGTGTGAAGGTTTACTTGGGTACGACTCAGCTGTTACTGTTGAGTTGTTCTCACTGACTTAAGCACTGTTCACCAATGTTCACCTCTGTTCAACACTGGTTCCATTCCCTTCCTAAATAAAATTATAACTTCTGGCGAGAACTTGTAGATATTCCAGTGGGGAGGAGGGGTTCAGGGGAGGGAGTTGGTATGGACCAACATAGCAGTTGACCTGGCTGCTCCGAGAGGAGCGCCAGGTACGTCTTGACCCTTCGGTGGCCAAGGATGAAGTGTAATAATAATAATAATAATAATAATAATAATAATAATAATAATAATAATAATAATAATAATAATAATTAATTAACGGTTTTTTGAAAGAGCATGGCAGCCGGAAGGCTGAAAATATACAATTACATAATTGGGGAATGGGTCTCTTGATTTACAAATGATATACAAGTAACATAAGTGATACAAATATCATATATAATAATTAGGTGTTGATAATTTTTACAATGGTTGGGACTGGGTTGTTCTTATGTGTGTGTGTGTGTGTGTGTGTGTGTGTGTAATAAATAAATCAGACCTCCTTTAACGACTAAGTTTGTGATCTTCAGGTGAATTATAAGTCACTAAAATAACAAGATAGACGATAACACAGATTATTATTTTTTGTGATCTTGACGATAACAATCAACATTAGTGAGTGACCTTGGTTGTGTTACCCCCCCCCCCCCCAAGCCTGCAATGCCCCGGACCTGGTGTGGGTATTTTACTAGCCTGCAGGTCTGTTATCTACCAGTGATAACAGTCTACCATCACAAGGATGATATGAAGGTTTAGGTCGGAGGACAAGGTGAGGAGGTTGGAGGAGGAGGTGATAGTGATGATGTGTCCTTCTTTCTTACAGAGGGAGACAGACAGACAGACACAAAAAGATGTGCGGAGAGAGAGAGAGAGAGAGAGAGAGAAGGAAATATTGTTACTACTCTATAGCACGTACGAACATCTCCCTCTCCCCCCCCCCACTCTCCCTAACCCCCCCCCCCCACTCTCTCCCTCTCCCTCCACAAGGTCATAGTTAATCCTAGGAGACGAAACAGACCAGAATGTTAATCCTAGGATAAGAAACAGAGGCCAAACTGTTAGTCCCAGGAGACGAAACGGAGACCAGGGTGAGCACAAGCTGTCCGTGTCTCAATAAGTTAGTCGTTTTGGTTATAAACTTCCACTGTGTCAGCATCTACCTGGAGTATAATTGATCTGAAATTGGATTAAATATAACCTAACCTAACCTAAAGTAGCCTAATTTAACATAATCCTTTATAACGTAACCTAGCTTAACCTTATCTTTTATAACGTAACCTAACCAACTAAGAGAGGTCAACTGGCACCTCTCGACCTTGCAGTAGTGGTTCTCGATCATGGACGCTACAAGGACAGTCTCCATCACAGGACGCCATCAGTATTTATGGTCAACATCACACGGAACACATCACTGCTACGGGACACAACAACGACTGCTTTTTTATTCATATTTGGCTTCAGGAACACTCACACACCATGATCTATACACACACATACTACACGTACACACTCTACACGTACACATTCTATGCTCTACACAAAATCAGCTATAACACGTACACACATCAGCTATAACACGTACACACATCAGCTAGAACACGTACACACATCAGCTACAACACGTACACACATCAGCTACAACACGTACACACAGTTCTTGGCGAGGCACTATCATGGCTGGTGAAGTAACTGGCCACCTCTTGAATACTAACAGTCTGACCACCTGTCCGGCCACACCTTACCTGGCCATCCTACCTGGCCATCCTACCTGGCCAACCCTTACCTGACCACCCAACCCGGCAACACCTTACCTGGCCATCCTACCTGGCCAACCCTTACCTGACCACCCAACCCGGCAACACCTTACCTGGCCACCCTACCTGGCCAAACCTTACCTGACCACCCAACCCGGCAACACCTTACCTGGCCAAACCTTACTTGGCCACCCAACCCGGCCACACCTTACCTGGCCATCCTACCTGGCCACCCCCAACCCGACCACACCTTACCTGGCCATCCTACCTGGCCACCCAACCCGGTCACACCTTACCTGGCCATCCAACCCGGCCACACTTTACCTGGCCATCCTACCTGGTCAAACCTTACCTGGCCACCCAACCCGGCAACACCTTACCTGGCCATCCTACCTGGCCAAACCTTACCTGGCCACACCTTACCTGGCCATCCAACCCGGCCACACCTTACCTGGCCATCCAACCCGGCCACACCTTACCTGGCCATCCTACCTGGCCATCCAACCCGGCCACACCTTACCTGGCCATCCTTCCTGGCCAAACCTTACCTGGCCATCCAACCCGGCAACACCTTACCTGGCCACAAGCCTACCCGGCTACCTCTATATGCGTAGAATGATTTGAACCCTTTGAGTACGACTTCACCCCTTGAGTACTATACCTTAACTCCTGGAGTACTATACCTTAACCCCTGGAGTACTATACCTTAACCCCTGGAGTACTATACCTTAACTCCTGGAGTACTATACCTTAACCCCTGGAGTACTATACCTTAACCCCTTGAGTACTATACCTTAACCCCTGGAGTACTATACCTTAACCCCTGGAGTACTATACCTTAACCCCTGGAGTACTATACCTTAACCCCTGGAGTACTATACCTTAACTCCTGGAGTACTATACCTTAACCCCTTGAGTACTATACCTTAACCCCTGGAGTACTATACCTTAACCCCTGGAGTACTATACCTTAACCCCAGGAGTACTATACCTTAACCCCTTGAGTACTATACCTTAACTCCTGGAGTACTATACCTTAACCCCTTGAGTACTATACCTTAACCCCTGGAGTACTATACCTTAACCCCTTGAGTACTATACCTTAACCCCTGGAGTATTATACCTTAACCCCTTGAGTACTATACCTTAACCCCTTGAGTACTATACCTTAACCCCTTGAGTACTATACCTTAACCCCTGGAGTACTATACCTTAACCCCTTGAGTACTATACCTTAACCCCTTGAGTACTATACCTTAACTCCTGGAGTACTATACCTTAACCCCTGGAGTACTATACCTTAACTCCTTGAGTACTATACCTTAACCCCTGGAGTACTATACCTTAACCCCTTGAGTACTATACCTTAACCCCTTGAGTACTATACCTTAACTCCTGGAGTACTATACCTTAACCCCAGGAGTACTATACCTTAACCCCTGGAGTACTATACCTTAACCCCTGGAGTACTATACCTTAACTCCTGGAGTACTATACCTTAACCCCTTGAGTACTATACCTTAACTCCTGGAGTACTATACCTTAACCCCTTGAGTACTATACCTTAACTCCTGGAGTACTATACCTTAACTCCTGGAGTACTATACCTTAACCCCTGGAGTACTATACCTTAACTCCTGGAGTACTATACCTTAACCCCTGGAGTACTATACCTTAACCCCTTGAGTACTATACCTTAACTCCTGGAGTACTATACCTTAACCCCTGGAGTACTATACCTTAACCCCTGGAGTACTATACCTTAACCCCTGGAGTACTATACCTTAACCCCTTGAGTACTATACCTTAACCCCTGGAGTATTATACCTTAACCCCTTGAGTACTATACCTTAACCCCTTGAGTACTATACCTTAACCCCTTGAGTACTATACCTTAACCCCTGGAGTACTATACCTTAACCCCTTGAGTACTATACCTTAACCCCTTGAGTACTATACCTTAACTCCTGGAGTACTATACCTTAACCCCTGGAGTACTATACCTTAACTCCTTGAGTACTATACCTTAACCCCTGGAGTACTATACCTTAACCCCTTGAGTACTATACCTTAACCCCTTGAGTACTATACCTTAACTCCTGGAGTACTATACCTTAACCCCAGGAGTACTATACCTTAACCCCTGGAGAACTATACCTTAACCCCTGGAGTACTATACCTTAACTCCTGGAGTACTATACCTTAACCCCTTGAGTACTATACCTTAACTCCTGGAGTACTATACCTTAACCCCTTGAGTACTATACCTTAACTCCTGGAGTACTATACCTTAACTCCTGGAGTACTATACCTTAACCCCTGGAGTACTATACCTTAACTCCTGGAGTACTATACCTTAACCCCTGGAGTACTATACCTTAACCCCTTGAGTACTATACCTTAACTCCTGGAGTACTATACCTTAACCCCTGGAGTACTATACCTTAACCCCTGGAGTACTATACCTTAACCCCTTGAGTACTATACCTTAACCCCTGGAGTACTATACCTTAACCCCTGGAGTACTATACCTTAACCCCTGGAGTACTATACCTTAACCCCTGGAGTACTATACCTTAACCCCTGGAGTACGATAACTCACACTTTCGTTGTACTCAGTTGGGCTAAATAATCGTATACAACCAAGAGAACGATACCATAATCACCTGTGTCTATGTCTGTGTTTCGCTTGTAATGAGACGCCTTGGTCAGTGCGAGAGACCTTGATGGTGGTGGTATGATGACAGTAGTGTGATGATGATGTGGTGATGGTGGTGATAGTGATGGTGGTGATCGTAATGGGCATAGTTTGTAATCATAATGTGAACAAGTATGTGACGTAGATCGGCCGGTCACGTATTTCCCATTTCAGTATTACCAAACCCTTGTAACTCAATAGATAAGATTAAGTTAGATATGATTCTTATATTTCGTTGGTTAGTGTAAGTGTGTGAAAGGTGGCAACACTTCACCACCAGCACAATGATATCAACAGTCCATTTATTTAAGGTATGAGACGTTGATGATAATGATATATTAATATAGAGACAAATATAATATACTGTACATTATAGCAGTATAGGTAAAGGTACACAGATACATTTTAAACCTCGTATACAGTCTGGATTATTATATACAGGCATGGCGTGTTGTTGTTATAATGTTATTACTACGCTTCAACAACTAAGGTCTTTAAGCGCATAACAAGGCCAGTAATACACTTGTCCAACAACGAAGAAAAACAATATATATGATAGAATTCTCTGTGTATAGATGGATCAGGATGAGACATGCTCAATAAAATACATTATAAGCATAAATATATAAAATACATTATTATAGAAACTCGAGGAGAGATAATTTGGAAGACAATTACATTTCAAGTCAAAGAGTGTAGTGTAGTGTCCTAACATTACTAGAGCGTCGGGACATTGGTCATAGTTACCCCTACAAAATGTCCGTGTAGTATCGTTTTCTTTTTTTAAACATTATTTTAGTACTATCTATACTAATTTTAAGTATTATGTTTTGTCACTTGCAGCTTGAGTTTATTTTACTTTACTTTACTTTATTATCCCAACAAAACATTCTGTAAAGTAACAATAAGTAAAGGTGTACTAAATCATAACACTAACTCCACAATTTAGTTTACTATTTTTTTAAACAAGATCTTTTCCTGTTGTTTGAGATAGATAGATAGATAGATAGATAGGCGGACTGCGTTGCTAATGGTTAAGTTAAGCGAGTCAAAAAGGCCATCTACATAACTATCATTATATACTCTGCACACCCACACACACACACACACACTACTACGTCAATAACACACGTCACAAGTTTATTACCCACGAAGATGTACGGTACGTTATACTGTCTCGTGTGGTGACCAATCAGGTGCCTCCAACTGAAGGACTAAGCGACCTTCAACCACACCTTATATAAAGTCATATATATACAGTACCTCAGGTGTGTCCAGGAGGTATATACAGGAATAACTAACTTGTGTACTTTTGATATTTGTTGTCTAATGTTTGGGTCTAGTTAAAGGTACAGTACGTGGTTAATGACTTTAGTAGTTTATGAAGGAATTTGTGTGTATGGACCACAATGAAGATATGTGTAGATATATAAACAGGCATACATAGTTGGTGTATGATGTTAATATTTTAGGTCCACATACACATAAATACATAGCAACACACACACACACACACACACACACACAACACACACACACACACCACACACACACACACACCACCACCACACACACCACCACACACACACACACACACCACACACACCACACACACACACACACCACCACACACACACACACACACACCCCACACACACACACACACACACACACACCACACACACACACACCACACACACACACACCACCACCACACACACCACCACACACACACCAACCACACACACACACACACACACACCACCACACACACCACCACCACACACACCACCACCACACACACCACCACACACACACACCACCACACACACCCCACACACACACACCCCCCCCACACACACACACACACACACTCTACGAGGTCTCTAACCTAAGCCTAACCCGCCACCATCCTTGATGAGGTAAAAAAAAATTTAAGACAAAAAGACGAAAAATGGTGACGACCTCTATCACAACACCTTACTTTCACCATCATTCTTCTCGGGTTCACCATCCTCATCACCATACACTTGAGGGGTCACCATTCTCTCTCTCTCTCTCTCTCTGAAAATTGCTTTACCTCTGCCTTCAATTCAACCATAACGGCCGGAGAGAGAGAGAGAGAGAGAGAGAGAGAGAGAGAGAGAGAGAGAGAGAGAGAGAGAGAGAGAGAGAGAGAGAGAGAGAGACCTTTCCATATATAAACCAGAGATAGCACACAAACACACCCTATAAAAACAATACCACAAAACACAAATAAAAAAAAAACACAAGAAGATTAATGGGTCGTCAAACGGTAGGACAGAGAGTCGGATATAACCTGAATTTCTACTTTCCAACCAGAGAAGGAAACGTGTTGAGTCTGATGTTTCCATTATGTATTCTGACCGAGTCTGTATAGAAATAAGAATGATTACCTGAAGATTAAACACCCTAGTTTAGTTCACCTCTACACACACCTCCCCTCAGTTAATTTCACCTCAAGATTAAACCACACTAACGCTAACCTAACATAATGCTAACCTAACCTAACCTCCAGGTAGCGTTAGGGTGGTCCAGAGGAAAGTCTAAGGTGATTAAATAATACTAATACTAATAATAATAATAATAATAATAATAATAATAATAATAATAATGAAAATAATTAATCATACCAAATAAAATAATAATAACAATAATGATAATAGCAGTAGGGATAGTATAGTAGCGGCAGCAGCAAAAGTAACAGTAGTAGTAATATGGTGGTAGTAGCAGCAGTACTTATAACAGTAATAGTAGTAGTACCAGCAGTAGTATAGCAACAGTAGTAGTAGTAGTACAACATCAAGATCAAGTGTCCAAGCTTTGCAATGTATGTTGAAAATTCGTATAGGAATCCATCAGACCTCTATATTGTAAACAACAAGGCTCTAAGAGGTGATACCATCTTACAGTCAACCGAGGGAACAACACAGGGGGACCCCGTTGCAATGGCAATGTATGCAATAGGCCTATCAGTGCTCCAACAAGAAATAAAATTTGAAACAACGGGGGTCAAACAAGTGGCATATGCTGATGACCTTACAGGAGCAGGAAAAGTGGAGGGCATCAAAAAGTGGTGGGACTTGGTAACATCGCGAGGTCCACAAATAGGGTACCACCCAAACGCCAGCAAGTCCTTCCTCATCGTGAAGCCAGAACATTATGAACGGGCATTGGAGGTTTTTGGCGGAAGTGAGGTCAAAATAACTAAGGACGGCCAAAGACATCTAGGCGCAGTAATTGGCACTGCGGACTTCAAGACCGAGTACGTGGCGGGAAAGGTGAATGAGTGGGTTAGTGAAATCCAAGCTCTGTCTGAGATTGCTAACACAGAGCCACATGCGGCCTTTGCTGCATTCACCCACGGAGTCAAGCATCGTTGGAACTACCTGATGAGTACTATCCCTGATATCGGACCCCTCCTCCACCCTCTGGAAGAAGTTATCAGTGTCAATTTCATTCTTAAATTAGTGAAACACCCTGACTTAACCCCAGCAGAAAAAGCACTTCTTGCACTTCCATCAAGACTGGGAGGGATGGGACTAACAAATCCAGAGAAGATTGCTGCCACTGAACATCAAAATTCACTTAAGCTCACGACAGCCCTCACTGACCACATAATAGCCCAGAATGCAACAGGGGAAGTGGATACCAGTGAAGTAAATAAGATTCGTAGGTCCATTACGACAGATTGACAGCACTGCCAAAATGATAAGTTGCTGCAACTGTTGTTGCAGGTACCAGAAAATTTGAAAAAAAAAGTAGCTATAGCGCAGGAGGTGGGCGCCTCGAACTGGTTAACTACGTTACCGATAAGGGCAAATGGTTTCAGTCTTAATAAACAAGAATTTACAGATGCCATTGCTCTAAGGTACGGTCTGCCAGTAGGTTTGCCCTCCCAATGCGTGTGTGGCTCTTCCTATGATGGCGATCACGCCTTGGTGTGCAAGAAGGGGGGCTTCATATGCATGAGGCATGACGAGGTAAGGGACCTCACAGCAAATATCTTGAAGGAAATCTGCCGGGATGTCATGGTAGAACCGACCCTCCTTCCATTGGATGGTGAGATCTTCCAACACAGGACTTCAAACACATCTAACGAAACCCGTGTGGACGTCAGTGCTCGAGGATTCTGGAAACGGGGACAGCGAGCTTTCGTCGATATCAGGATTTTTGATCTCATGGCAGCAGGTCACCGTAACCTAGCTCTCGATGCTGCACATAGGAGGAACGAGAACGACAAGAGAAGGGCATATGGGGAGAAAATTCAAAACGTTGATCAAGGCAGCTTCACTCCTCTAGTGTTCACAACCTCTGGTGGGATGGGCCCAAGTGCAAGATGTTTCTACGCCAGACTCGCGGAGGTGATCTCCCAACAGAAGCAGCAGCCCAGAAGTTATGTTACAGCCTGGATGAGATGTCGACTGTCTTTCTCTCTCCTTCGGTCGGCTTTGCTCTGCCTCAGGGGAACGAGAGCTTCTGCCCCTACTCCGACAACTGCTGCAGATATTGACTATGAGGCTACAGTCACTGAATGCCGCATAGATCTGCGGCTCAACTAATTTAACACAGATAGGATAGCTACTTATGTATTAGGATATTTAATATTAAGGTAATTAAATGGTGGCGAAGGTGTGGCTATTGGGGGAGGCTGGAGGCCATATTTGAAAAAAAGTAGTAGTAGTAGTAGCAGAGTAGCAGTAGTAGTACCAGCAGTAGTAGTTGAGTACTAGTAACAAAACTCAACCATTAGAATGTTTAGACTCGACTTTATCATTTTCACCCTGACCTTAAAGCCGGCAGAATGTGTGTGTGTGTGTGTGTGTGTGTGAAGAAAACGCGAGCGAAAGACAACGAAACACAAGGGGGAGAAAACATTAACATATACACGAATCAAGTCAACAGACAAACAGAACCGAAGAGAAAAAAACCCAACGAGACCCAATCTACAAACGTTAATGCCATCCACATAACTCAGTGACGACAACACGCCAGACACAAATACTGAATAGCAGTTTATTAAGGCTGGAGACGAGAGATAGGACACTCAACCCTTAAATCCCGACCCACAGTGACACCATCGTCAAACTCGAACCTAACCCAACCCATTCCATCCTAACCATCATCTTATCCTCCTATCCCAAATTAACACGAAATATCACCCAAATGCATTATAATTACAATAGGCTTTTCATGAGTTTTGTTCATAGAGTTCAAGGAAGAGGAAAGGGACCGTTAGTACAAAATAGGCCCCAAGAACAAGGGGTCTGTAAGCATAAAATAGGCCTCAAAAACAAGAACAGGGGGTCTGTAAGTATAAAATATGCCCAAATAATAAGAAAAAAGGGCCCTTAAGTACAAAAGACGCCTAAGATGGACAGGAGTGTTGGAGGATCATTAATAACAAGACTTCCCTCTCCCCCCACACCAAGACCTTTAGGAAACCCGATAACATTACTGAACCCACGAACACCACAATGTTAGTGACCCTCACCATAGATTAAATCGTTAAGGACAGTTCCTCTTCCCAGCCTATGGAAGTCACATTCAAGAGGGACTGTCGACACGTAACCAAGGTCTCTATAGAGTGGGCGGGAGGGGTTGGGGGGGGGGGTGCTAATGACGTCAAGCGTTCCAAGAAGTTCCGTTTTCTTTGATAAGTGAGCAGACTTCTAATATTCTATAGACCTTGATCGTAACAAGATGAAGAACCTCCAAAAGCGTATACTAAAAATGAGTTGGAGTAGGTGTTGGAGTACGACTTCTTGAAGAACGAGTTGACTTGGAGTATGACTTGGAGAGTGAGTTGGAGGATGAGTTGTCATTATACTTGTAAGAGGAATACAACCGATATAAATCATTCCCTCAAACATTGAACAAGAAAAATACCAGACGAATGGGACACACAGACAGTCAAACACACGAAATACAGAGCTAGAGAGAAAGACACTGAGACCTGTGGAGGCCCATGGGCAGCCTCTTTGTGGAGGCCCCCTCATTATAACTACCCAAGAGGGAGGGGTGGCGAGTGAAGCGAGCCTAAACATCTGGGAGTTCCGGGGGGCGCTGTAAGACCCCCAGGAAAATTTTGAAATTTGAACACTTCTTTGGAGAATTTTGAAGCCATATGCAATTATATTGAGGAAATTAGAACATTGAGAAATTTTTAATTAACTGTATATTTATTGAGTGTACAAATTGTAATATGTGGAGGCCCCCAGATTGTGGAGGCCCCTGGGCAGCTGCCCACTCCTGAATCCGGCCCTGACTAAGAATGAGCGAGTGACCGAGACAGAGTGAGAAAGAGATAGATAGAAGGAGAGCGAGAGATAGAGAGAGAGGATATGATATGGCATAATCCACGTTAAATGTCATGACTCGGTAATCTGTGGGTGACCAAGACTGTGGGTGGCCGTGTTGAGAATGAATAAGTCGATAAAACCATGGTCGGTGTGCTTGGTTTGGTGAGGTTAGGTTAGCGTTTGGTGAGGTTAGCAAGAGGGTAGGTTTGATGAGGTTAGGCTTGATTTCGTGAGGTTAGCGTTAGGTTAGGTTTGGTTAGGTTGCATTTAGTTAGGTTAGGGTAGGTTAGATTGGGTTTAACTTAGTTTGGTTATGTTAGATTAGGCTAGGTTACCATCAGAGCTGTCAATCATCGGGTGACAAAAGCGTTGTTCCTGATCTTAATGACACAGCCTTTATATATAGCAGAGTAGATGTAAATATTTATGTCTTGTGGATGATGTATAGTATAGGTTATAGACGTAACAGGGCGTGTGATTTAACTAGGCTAGCAATAAGGATTTATTTTCAATAGCACTACATAACATATCTAGAGAGAGAGAGAGAGAGAGAGAGAGGCGACATATTGCCACCATGTCAACTCAAAGGTCAATACACTACTGGGCATGGATTGGCAGCTTGGTCGAATGCATTTAGGGTACAGTTTAGAATAAGAGAGTTTAGATTCAGTACATATTAGTACAGTACACTTTCTCTCGACTGAGACTGTCAACACCGCCCTCCGTTGAAGCTGTTGCTCGGTTACATAAAAACATAAAAATGGAGGAAACTGCAGCGGGCTTATTGGCCCATAATGGACAGTCCCATTTACACCCAACCCCTATCGCTCATATATTCATCACTCTTCACTCTTAAGCTAACATAAATTATCTGACCTATAATGATGTTGGTGTGAAACTGGTAGAAATGTACAGGACTTCAAGCTAATTAACCTGCTAATTTACGTTTACAGTACAGGTAAAAGTATGTTCAACTAGTGTCAAGCTGCACTCATTGGCCTCCCAGCAATCGTATACACGCGCGCACACACACGCACACACACACACTCAACTCGAAAGAAACAAATGTTAGAGAGTGATAGTCAGTGCTCAGCGGTCAATGGTGACCTGACCCGCACCTCACACGCCCAGGGCCCGCCGTACACTCACCACCACCAACACAGGATAAACCCCAAAAGACTCCAAACTATATCAGGAGATAAATGAAGACTCCCTACTCCATCCAGGTGGAACACCCTATGTGAGCTGAAGGACCTACCCGGACCACGTGGTGGATGTGCTAAAATATCTGCAGCTGTAGTGAGGGCCAACCAAACCGTAAGGAGGACTTTGTTGGCGCCAATATCAAGTCACAAGACTGTTTACAAGACCAGCTCCCCAAGGACGGATCCAGGGGGTCCGGACCCCCATTTCACCATAAAATTCCAAAACTTTTTCTTTAGTGCAGTATTGTACTCATGCATTTTTTATAGCAAAAAGTATTTACTATTGACTTCATATTATTTCCTAATATTAAGTGCGCATGGCTTCAAAATGCTCATGATATAGGTAAGATCTCAAAAAATCTTGTGGGGGCTTACAGCGTCCCACCCCCCAGCTGGGGGATGCTTCCACAGCACCAGATGTAGTCAATCTATATGTTGACTCTATATTTCTTATCTTTTTGTCCTGGAAGCTTTTGTCAGTCAAGTGACCCACTCCCCAATTTCACCATATGTTACTTATCTGTTTACTGTATATTCTCAGCCTTCTGGCTGTCATGTTATCTGAATAAACCGTTTATTATTATGACACACACACTAACTAACCTGCTTGGGTGTGACGAGGGCGAACAGAACTAATTAACGAGCGTGTTAAGGTTCCTCTAGCCTACTGGTACGACTTGATCCTCACCAAGACACTGAGGGACTGCCGCCGCCTCCACCCTCCAGCCTCACCTGGCGGTACACACACACACACACACACACACACGATTCATAACCTAACCCTAATAGTTCCACATTATTATTATTATTTTTGTTGTTGTTAACATTATTATTACTATTAATGGCGGTATTAATATTATTTTTACAGCGCCATCACCTTATTACTGACATGCTGTCTCAGTTTGGAAACACCGGGTTAATTTTCCCGGTTCTTTAGAACGCATTCCTCTGGTTGATACCAAGCAACATTTCAGGCTCCCAATTCCCAGTACAGTGCGATGCCAATGGTGTGTGATTAATACCGTGGAAAGCAAAGCCAGCATCACCACCAGCTAGTAAAGAATCCTGCTGGTTCACTAATACCCATCTGAGTAGGTTTTGTAGTCTATGGTATGCTTGAATATGTCAACGTATCAAGGTTTAATCTTATGTTTATCTCACCCAGTGTGTACTCATCATTTTTCATCTTCACTTCTCTACTTTTCCTATTCTTCACCTCTTCTACACTTCTCATCTCCTTTATCACCTCTTTACTTTTCTCATATCTATTACTTTTTTCCCTTTACTGCCAGTGTCTTCTGACACTTGATAACAACAATAACAGCTAATGAACGTAAACAAATATGACGTCGCTCTGCATATACGTCAGTGACTGATCGGCTGAGCTGGCCAATGAAAAACACTGGATGGGTATGACGTAAAAGAACGAGATATACTAAACCAAGGAGCTTTAATACAAAGACTCGTGAAGCCAGTGGAGACTAGCGACCACATTGGACGGGACAAAATAAAGCATTTCATCAGGATCCTTTATTAACTCCCAGCCTTATTTCGTAAAACAAATAATGTCATACAACTGTGGGTACATCACGATACATAATACGGGTCTTAACTACCACCACCAGTGAGGGGGGGGGGGGGCATATTATTACACACGAGATCTCTGGGGAAAATGGAAAAAAAAACATGAAGGCAGTGTCCTCTAAGTACTAAACTGGCACTTATGCTTGATATAACTTAATTAACCCTTCAGCAACTTACCACTGGAATGTTACAGAATCTCCCCCGTCCCTCTGGGTGCGTACACCCAGTAGGTTGACACAATAAAGCAAATTATAGGCATGGGTGTCCACGGGTGGGAGGGGTTCAGCGTGCATCGCCAGGTGTTAGAAAGAAAGCCTTCACTCAAGACGTGATTGGTCGTTTTGGAACTGATAAGAACTGCCTGCAGTTTATTTAACCATTGAAATTACGCTGCTAATGTTATGAGCAAGTCGCCACCACGGCAGACAGCTAGCAGTGGCCATTCCTAGATTAACGGGATTAATGACATTACATGAATTATTTTCGTAATTTTTTAATGTTTAAGGTCAACCCTATGATAATTTTAGTGATTAATTATTTGGTCATAACACTAAGTTATATTACTGTTCATTCTATACTCGAAAATAACTTCTATTTTATCATACTTTTATATGAATGTATCTGTGAACACCCATGATAAGGAGCAACAGCAGCCCCAAAGTTAAACATACGACCAGTAATATTACTTATTTATCCAATTTTGGTTGATATAAATTAATTACAACTTCAATACTTACTGATGGAATGTTATAGAACCTCTCCTGTCTCTCTGGGTACATCTACATCTAACTGCTGAACAGGATGGTATAATTGAGCAAAATTTGGGAGCCGCAGCACCGTGTACAGGGATGTTTCGTCAACAAGGATGGCGGGGCCGACCGGGCGGTAGCTTCAAGGATATGATGTCATGCCGCCTCCAGTTTATTAAATCCCCTTGATTATAGTAATCTTCCAGGTCAACAACAACATAAAAGCATCACACTTACCATATACGGTACAGAATACGTACATTAAAACTGGATTGTGTTATGGCTAAGGAAAAACGAATAAGAAATAATTTGAAACTATTTAATCATTCCATTACTAAATCTGTATAATATTTGCATTAAGAGGTTATACAGGATGTTGTGTGTGTGTTGTGGTTGCATTCGGTGTTGTTACTTTATCCAGGATTGAGTTAACGTTATGTATGATAAGCGGGCCTGACCAGACTCTGATGAGGTTCCTCATTCTGGGTTGCTTAGGCAATAATGATAATGGGTGTTTGTGGTTATGTAGATAAAATGATGTTCATTATTATTTCTTTTCTCTCTCTTGATTTATCAGTGTTTCTCATTTACCTCTCTCTCTCTCTCTGCATAAACTAGAATGAATAGCGTGTGTACTAAACCACGCAACTCCTTCAAGGGTTAACCGAGATACGTTTTAAAGAACTTTTTTATCCTCTTCACCACTGATCGGCTCGTTAGCCGCTTTGGCTATCGGTCACTTCTCTGTTACGCAATGTTGGCAAGTGCTGGGCATGCACCGGCTCCTGAATGTATCTGAACCTGCTCCAGTGTTGGTCAAGTCTGGTCTTGAAAGAGCTCACACTCGGTGCCGTCACAACACACTTAACAGATTGTTCCAAGAGTTCACAACTCTCACTCCGAAAAAGTTTGCCCTCGCAGTTTTCTGGACCTGCGGTTTCTTCAATCTTGGGCTGTGACCCCTTGTATTAAAAAAAAAACACGACAATACATTACAACCTCTTTCAGTAATTTTTAATAGTTGTTGTTTAATGTACAGAGCTATTTAGAGTACCTAGAACATAGTTATTTAGAGTAACAAGTGCAAGAGTATAGAACTATATACTCTACTGCCAAGGAAACAAAGACAATTACAAGAAAAACTAATAAAAACAATAACAACAAAACATTTAACTTATTTATAAACAAGACGATTAATTTCAAATCGCCAGACGTTTGGAGTCGTTTCCATTTCTTATTTTCTCACCGATTTTACGCAGCACAGGTGGTTAAAAAAATTGTATTAACTTACCTCACTTAAACGTCAATCACAACGGTTAATCTTCACAGTAATTACCATAACACTGACAACATAATAAACTGGTCTTGATAACATCCGCCACTCACCGATGCGGCCGAGAGACTGACAGGCTGACCAGCGTAACTTATTCACTAAACTATCAACATCACAGGTTATGGTAGTTTGAGGTCTTAACTCTTGTTACAGTCTCTCACACAACCTTCTCATCCACAAAGTATCTTATTTTTCATAAATAAATCCATATTCCTAATTCGTTTTATTTCACGAATCTACGAATTTCATAAGATAGGTGTTAAAAACGAAAGTATTTATCTAAAGTCCGGCAACATATTGATTTAACTCTTAGGGTTGCTAAGAAATTACACAAAGTACAGTAGCAGGTTCGAAAAATGGATAAATACAGAATATAAAAATAAAAATATAGAAAATTAATTACACAGATAGATAGATACAGTTATTTATACATTGGTTAAGATGTTACAGTAAGAATAGTTCCTTTAACACCATGGCAGCCAAACTACAAGATGACGTCAACAAATTTACATACGGTCGTGTCAGTGAATCTTAAGCTGTGGGTAAACTTGTGTCCCTTCAGTCAACACTCGCCTGAGATGAGTCATGTTCTAGCGAGTCATCATACACGCACACACACAAAAAAAAATATACACACATATATGTATACTACACAGATAAATACACATACAGATATGCACACACACACATATATATATATATATATATATATATATATATATATAATATATATATATATATATATATATATATATATATATATGAAAATCCACAATGAAAACGTGAATAAGATAAATCTTGATAAAATCACACGGGAAAATGGAAACAACGGAGTACCTTAGCTTTCGTCTTTATTCAAGACATCTGAAGATGTCTTGAATAAAGACGAAAGCTAAGGTACTCCGTTGTTTCCATTTTTCCGTGTGATTTTATCAAGATATATACATATGTATATATATATATATATATATATATATATATATATATATATATATATATATATATATACTGATATATATATATATATTTATTTATTTATAAGGATCCTGAGCACTTTATAAAGGTTCTGAACACTATACAGTATACAACAAGTAAGACAAAGGGACAATAATACTCACATGACATACAGTACAAAGGTTTTATTTTGTATGACTATGTTTTACATGGCACCTTACACTACAGGGTCCTATACTGTGGGGTAGAAGGTGGACACACACACACACACCTTTGGCCACAATGCGCACACACACACACACAGAGGAGCAACTGGTTTGTGTTATGATAGGTCAAGGTAATGTTCTAAGAAGTTGGACTAAATCTCAACGCGTTGACACATCCTGGACATCACGAAGATTCCTAAACCTTAATACTCAAAGATTCATTTGTTTATTTTTCCCTCTAAATGAAGACAGGTGAAATAATCTTGTTATTTATAGCATCGGCATATTTTTGACACCTTATTTATTATTATTTTTACTCTCCCGGGAAAAATGAACTTAGGAACCTACGAGGATGCGGCCTTGGGTTAAATATATCTGGCAGGTATTGGATGATCTATCACATTTTTAATAAGACACTAAGTGAGAAATTCCTTTGAGATATGTCAACAAACCATACAGCAGATTGGCTCAGTCGCAACAACAAATCCGCTTGACCATGTATTACCCGAACACAAACTGACAGTAAGAATTGGCCGTATAATCAAATGAGGGAATTATTGAGGAAATTAATGTAGTTTACTGTCAAAAAAAAAGTGATTGAGTGGTAAGAGCAGTAATGAGAATACACTTATCTGGTCTGGGGATGGTAGTAATGGTGGTGGTGATGGTGGTAGTGATGATGGTGGTGGTAGTCGTGTATATATAGCATAAATCTGAACATAACTTGAAGAATGTTTACTATTTTTTTAACTCATTTTACAAGGTTAATAGTCTGGTTAAGTTAGAGGTGGTGTCAGGACTTGATTTTGTTAATGGATAAAGTTAGGGGTTCAGAGTTTTGTGGTTGTGTGTATGTGTGAAGAACACACACACACACACACACACACACACACACACACACACACACACACACACACACACAAACCTGACACGGCCCCATAAGAGTAAAAAAGATCCTAACGGGGAAATACAGAACAGTATCGTTTGTCTCGTGTTGATCGCTGTCATCTGGTCAGTACAGTACGGTATACACTTGTATTAATGAACTAGACTTTTGATAACCTATAATAACTATCCAAATATTCATAAATAAAAAAAATATTCAATACCATGTTGGATATTTTGAGAGCTACAGTATAATAATTTACAGTCTTAATACAGCCATGGCAGAAACAATACATTATAACCACTTGCTAAAACTTATCCCCCAAATAAATTTTAAAACCTATCTCAAATATATTCATAAAAACTGATTAATAAATTATCAATAAAAACAAGACATAACAATTATTCATAACAGGTAAAGAAAAGATAAATAGAGGGAATAATCAAACAGGTGTAATAATGGAGAGGAATGATACAAGAGCGTGATAAATGATGGAAATAACAAAAGACTGTCAAATTATGTTACTGGGACCAACAGTATGATACAATATAGTCCAATATCCTATGCTAACTTGAGCTCTTTGTGCTAGATATCATTAGGACCTGTTGCTAGCTAATTAATATCACATACTTTAGGAGGGAGAGAGGGGAGAGAGAGAGAGGGGACAGAGGGGAGCAGGGGAGGGAATATATATATATATATATATATATATATATATATATATATATATATATATATATATATATATATATATATATATATATATATATATATATATATATATATATATATATATATATATATGCTGATAACCACCAGGAAAGAAGAAAACACGAAGTTCCCAAGCGCTTTCGTGTAATTCACATCTTCAGGGGTGAGTACAGACTAGATAGAGTAATGCAGAACAAGATGAATATATACAGAGGAGGGTGAGACCTGACCATTGTGGACCTGGTCTCACCCTCCTCTGTATATATTCATCTTGTTCTGCATTACTCTATCTAGTCTGTACTCACCCCTGAAGATGTGAATTACACGAAAGCGCTTGGGAACTTCGTGTTTTCTTCTTTCCTGGTGGTTATCAGCATATACCTAGATCACGCGCACCTACAGTGATTTACTTGCATATATATATATATATATATATATATATATATATATATATACAGTATATATATATATGTGTGTGTCATAGTAGATGCTTAAGAAAATATACCTAATAAAGAAAGATAAAAGAAATATAATATAAATGATAATATTAAGAGTAATGACACTTTATACAAGTTTATGTACAGTATGAGCACACAATATGGTTTCATAATATACAGTAGAAAAAAATACAAGAAATCTCACGTACGTACAGCTGGAGTGAGAGTTTCAATAGCAGTGTCTTTATGGGCAATTGTCTTATGTGTAAACTATGGGAATATATATGAGCTGTAAACAACCAAAGACAACAGGTCCATCTTGACCATAGGAGGATGCACAAGACCCTCCAAGAACACCAATCAGGAGGCGGTATTATGATAAGACTCTCTTTCCCAGCCAATCATAAGAGTTGAATATACTCTACTTTCTTTCTGAGCCAATTAAAGGAGTCAATAATACTACAGTATATCACACTTTTTCAGCCAATTGGAAGGCACTGCATTACATCCTTTGTCTTTTACCTAATCAGGAGGCCAGGAAATGTAATTTCACTTTGAAGTCAAATAATTAATTAACCATTACTTTCCATACAACAAGTTTAGCACCAACAGTATTTTGGGGACTTGACATTTTTGTCAATTTATGAAACAACAAAATATTTGCCTGTTATATATGTAGATCGTGTACACACACACACACACACAACAGATCTCTTGGGAGTAAACAAATACTAATACAAAAAAAATCCGATCTCATTGCCGATTTTTTTTTTTAAATTTTACCAAACAGTGGATAAGCTCAAAATATGTTACACCTTGATGTGCTTAATTTACCTGTGAATCAAGATCCCCTCAATCACTGTGTCTAAGGTAAGTTGAAGGTATAGCGTCAAAACACATAACTGACTTCGCTAATTTAAATTTGTATCATGATTCATGGCTTCTATACAGTACCTATCAAATGTCTCTTATTTTTCTAGCATGTTCATCATATGAGAACACTGTGTGACCTGGACTACTGGGCTGATACCATCATTATCACTATCATCATCAACACGCCTTACGTTTTCCTACGTCTGACCTCAATGTCTCGATTCATACTGTTGCATCTCTGTACCTTGACTCAGGTAAAGTTGAATACAAGATTCAGAATACTGTACTGGCAGGAGGTTCACATACTGTATTCTCAACCCTAAATGATTTCCTTAAACTCTACCTCACAGCTGAGACTCAACCTCACAGCTGAGACTCAACCTCACAACTGAGACTCAACCTTCACATCTTAGCAGCTTTTAGTTAGAAAGCGGTACTACGTCTCGTACACCTGTTAAGATGTCTTCACACATATCAGCCCAGCCAGCCATCATAAGGTCACTAACCATCTAAGTATAAGAAGGTTCTCCTTCACACCCTGCATGCTAGTTCTCAGTGGTCCTGCACCCTGGCATGGATGGCCCCTGTAACCTATTCTACAGTACGCTAGTGACTGCTTCATACCCGTGTTATGAATGTATAACGTGATTGGCGGTTTCTGGGTCTTAAGGCCGAGTGCTATATATATAAAAACATGTGTATATATATAATGCTATCCTGGAGTGATATCGGCCATCACGACTCACAGCCTTAAGCTCACACTCCCAGACACACACACAACCTGTCAATCACATGGCCACAACAACATCATCATCATCACAATCTCACTCATGATAGTTCAGCTTCATAAATGCGTTAGTTTGGTCCGTGTATGACAATAAGCTCACTTTTTCTCTCGGTAGAAAATGTGATAATATTATTTCGCTTGAAGTGTTGTATTTGGTTAACACTGGAGGAGGCTGCAGCTGTAGCTTCTCACCATCAATGTTGCTCTCCCCTCACTGTTTGTATCAAGCAACTCACATTTCAAGATTTTTCTTTTCTCAGTAATTTCCAAATCAATTGCACTACAAAACTCTTGTAAAAAAATTCACTTTCAACACACCTTCAGCATCATAATTTTACAGCTTTGAACTGCACATACATCTTGCCACTGTATTGTTTAAAATTTTGATGCTTCACTCAGGCAGCACCAGTGAGAGTTGAGATCCCAACATGGCACCTTGTGTGGGTCAGTTTATTCAAGGCAGCTCACACATCACAACATATTACCCCAAGGCACTACTTGTCTTGTCTCACACTGGCTACCACCTGGTCTATGGGTGGCTCGGTGTACACTTATCAATAATGTCCAGTAAGTCACTAGATACAGCTACAGTATATTATGATCACAGTAATGGATAATAACAATTTGTAGCTTTTAAATCCTCATGTAATTAATGGTTTTAGCACATATTATAGCACGTTCATAGCACGTATGGCACCTTTCACAAGTCTTACTAGAGCCCCAGTAGTCGCTATAGTGGAGCATTGCCGGGCGAGGACACAGGTGGCAAGGCCTCTTTGATGGCTGTGGTATTGTTGACTGTGGCAAACTGCTGGACTGGGGGATTAGTGGTGGTAGTAGTGGTGGTCGGTGTGGTCGTTGTAGATGTGGTTGTTGTGGTGGTGGTGGTGGTGGTGGTGGTAGTGACAAAGCTGGGCACATATGGAGTACCTATGGTGTTACTGAGCCAGGGTTGGAGGGCGTGGAGAGCCGTGAACACTGCCGGGTGTCTCGCTCGGCCACACCTGGCATGGTGTGTGAGGAGACCCTCAAGCCGCCACGCCCCCGTCTCACTACGACACATGAGTGGGCTGCCCTCGTCCCCCTGTGATAAAAACACCCATGGTTACCACAACTCAAATTTCTGAAAAATCTTCACAAATACTGAAACTAATTCAAAAGTCTATTTTTCCTCTACACAAATAAAAAATTTCTGACCCAGATTTTATAAAAATCTTCACAAATATTGAAAAATTATCTAAAATGTTAAAAAAAAAAATTTACTAATATAAAATTTATGACTGAAATTCCTTAAAATTCTTCACATATAATTACAGTACACTGTAACTGTACTGTATATAAAAATTATCTTTCCAAAAAAACTTAAAATACATTGATTTTTTTATTTTAATTGCTTGAAATAATCACAAGTATTAAATGTCTGAGGCAAATAATATTAAAACTTAAGTTGTCATGACAACTAAAAAATCTAAATAAAAAAGTTTCATTTGGTAAATTCTTTCAGTGTTGTTCACCTTTAGTCTTGCCTTCATTACCTCAACCAACACATCAACACTAAACTTATACACAGGCTAAAACATTATACATACAGTAAATTATCTCTTTCTTTACCTTTTAGCTTTATCCAGTTACAATATTGAGGGAGCAGAAGTAAAGATATCCACATTATTCCTTCACTGTTTCCTATAATACATACATTCTTTCTTCATTCTCTTTTATACAACCTTTATCCAACTTTCTCTACTGAGTATACTTTTATGGCAAATATACTCACATGATAGGAGGTATGCTGTGATGAATACCGTATACTGTATAAGGCAATCATACTCACATGGCAGGGGGCATGTTGGGCATCAGTGAAGCCAATGCATGTATGGGCATGATTGAGACGGCCTGGGTAGTGGGTGGTGTTACAGGCATCAAGGTCCAGGGTGGGCACGGGCACATAGTGAAGAAACTGATTCACGCCGTCCACCCCTGCAAGCAACCAACACTTTATTTATGACGGCAAAAAACCGTTTGAGATATGTATAGTACAGGGTGTCTCATAGGTCAATCACCATATTATAAGATGGAAAAGTTTTTTATGCCATTTGTCTCTGTCTACCCAGCAGAAATTAGGAACCAGGATGTTAATTGATTTGTGGATCGTGTTCCGGGATAATGGTTAGCCAGTGCAGTTTGTGATTTGCTCGGCCTTCTTGGATTATTCCTTAACACTGGGTCATACAAGTTCTACACTATAAACAAATTCATGCCTACATGGCCCGAGGGCTGGCCTCCAACACCAGGGGCAACCATTATCATATATGTGTTGTTACTTGTGATAATTTAGGCACAAATAAACCTAATGACTCAACACAATATTTACAGTAAGACTGATTTGAAATAATGTAATGTGAAGAATTAACTTAGTATAAAGAGAACAAGGATCTCATGAAGATTAGGAACACCAGCTTGTTTCACCTTACGACTAAACACCCTAATGTTTCCTGAGGTAAGATGGTATAAATTAGTGTAACATTTACTTCATTTTGGTAAATTTATTACTATGTTATTTGGTATTTTCCATTTGTTTTAATTTCTTTATTGACTCATAAAAATTATTTTTATATTTGTTTTCAATGAGAAAGAAATGCAAAGATAGTAAAAACAATTAAAATAAGTAAATATTATTAATAAATAAATAGTACTAAACATTAATCATAGCTTATATTTCAGAGATTATATGGCATCAATAAAGATATATTCACCAAGTAAGTAAATGAAGAAAAATATTATTCCTAAACTTTCTAAACCTTACCGTGCTCAGAGTGGGTCCATCCAGCCACCACACAATGGGCGTTACTGGCAGGAGGACCATTAGGAACACATATCGGTTGTGTGTTATGTCTCAGACCCACGGGAGTGTCTGGCCCCAGGAGAGGAGTGTTGAGCCGCAGCAACACGGCATCACCAGTCCAAAGCCCACCAGTCTTCACAGTGCCAGGGAAGAGGACCATCTTGGCAACATAGTGGAACTTGGTGGTGACTGTGGGAGTGGCGACCCCTGACACAACAGCCCAGGTGCCTGCGTCTAGCCCGTTCTCTCTGAAGGGGGTGATAAATATTTTATTTTATTCATCATTTCACCACTTATCAGCTTACTAGCCATTTTTGGGGTTGGTCTGTTCTTTATTACTTTACTTTAAACTTTATTTTTCCAATGTTAGTACTATACAGGGGGAAGATGATGTGCCCAGAGGAAACATGTCATGTTTGGTAATGAGAATCACTCTGAATAAGACCCTTTAATGTGTGTCTGGGCCAAAGTGGTAAGGGTCACACTGGATAACACCCTTTTTTGCATGTGTCTGGGCCAAGCAGTTCTTAAACCCATGACACAGTAGTTACCATTGTACAGTACCACCAACGAACTTATTTATTAATAGTAATATGGAAACTTTATATAGATATAGAAATATAATTGCAGGTAGAACTGTGGCAAGAGCCTTATAGTGTTGGTGTCATGTAATAACTTCCTAATGGTGAAACACATGACACAGGTGGAGGACCCTTTCTCAACACCATCCCTCTCTCCTTCCTCTTTCCTTGTTCAACACACTTATTACCCTCATTAACCTCTCTATTTCCACCATCATCTTTACCTATCACAAACTTATCATTCTTTCTTCATTGCAAATTTTAATTCACGTTTGTTGTGTTAACACCAACTAATTTCTCTTATATTAACAATCAAGGTCATACACTTAGCATCAAACTTCTCAACATTTACCTTTCATTCTACAATATTCAAGCTCTTACACATGGCATTAAGCTTCCCAAATTGACCTTTCATTATACAATCACAAAACCAACTAATTTATCACACTAGCCAATGTTTCACTCTTTTTTACAACACATCATCCCTGCAAAGTCTTATTAAAACCTGCAGTTCCTTTCTCTGACAACACAATGATCTCAAATAGACTGCAAGAACTTTTTGAGCGATTTTCTGACTTACAAAAACCACTGTAAAGTATTAAAGTACTGTATTAAAGGAATCTACCAGTAATGGTGTTAACAAGATGAGGGACCTTGAAGTAATAAGAACCTTGTATGGTATATAGTTAGTCTAATGCAATTTACAAGTACAGGTACAGTAAAACAACCATCTACTGCTGTTTATTGAAAGCTATCTTATCTATCTATCCACAACAAAAGCAACTACCCATAAATGCAATGATTCAACTGCAGATAACAAATAGAAGGAGGAACCATACTTAGCAGCGAGGCAGGAGTAAGCGGCCAGGACCCAGCTAGGAGCGACGATGGAGGCAGTGCAGGACTCGGTGCGAGCATGAGTGTTGTTGCTGGGGTGAGTCCTGAGCAAGAGTGCCAGCGAGGGCCATAGTCCTTCCGTGATAGGTGGCCTCACTTCTCCAGCGGGCAGGTATTGCTCCTCTAGCACATCATCCCCGACGCTCCACGACCCACACGCTGTAGAAAGAGGAATTTAGAGTCAGTGAGGTGAGGTACTTATATGAATGTGGTAAGAGGGACAGAGAAGAGAATAAAGAGGTGTCAGGGTTATAAGACCAAACAGGAGAAGGTTTATTTTTCTAACACCATTAACCACTGCCACAGCTTTTATAAAACTCAAAATACAGTATAAAACTAATAATTTATTTTTGAATGAAAGTTATCCATATAAAAAATCATTTGAGGCACTGTTATGTACTTCAACTATAACAAATTATCTCTTATGTTCACTTCATCTATAACAAAATAACATATTTAACTCACTATGTTCTTCACAGGAGAGAAGGACAAGAGAGTCGCTCGTACAGTCCGAGTTAAGAACGAACTGTAGCGGGGTGAGTGACCTGGGTGACGCCTTGGGTGCCAGCATCACTCGAGGTCGCGGCACTGCCTCGTCCACTCGTCTCACCTCCATACTGAGTGAGGCGGCTGCACCCAGCTGTTCACAGGCCACGTCACTCCACTCCTTTGTCCAGCCTTTACCACACACAGCCATCCACCTGTTCTCTCCGCTCCTGTAAATCAAGTTCATATTACAGTAGTGTTTTTGTGTCTCCCGAAGGATCTGAGCTACGTATGGTATCATGCCATATGTCTTCTCTGTCACTTGTGTCATCCGTCACCCACCACCTGTCACTTATCATGTCATGTGTCAACTAATACCTGTTATGTGTCACTTATCATGCCACTTGTCACAAATTACCTGTCATCTGTCATTTATCATGTCACCCATCACCTGTCATCTGTCACTCATGGGTAAAAGTACTTTAATTTATTTTAGTTTCGATTCCAAAAACATTTAATCAATACATCAAGCAGTGACATTTTATTTATCAAAAGTTTTTGGACGATGGCAACATTATCTTCGCTCCCTTTTGCTTCTATTTTTATGTAACTATTAATTAACAGTACCGGTAAACAAATAGGTTAATAATAAAAATAATTAGCATAGAAATATGTACACAGTATTATTAAACTTTTAAAACTAATTCTATCAGAAAAAAATAACTTTATACTGTGCTTAAAATCAAAAGAACTAAATTGTATGTAAAGTGTAAACAACCCAAGGAGTCTTGTGGGGAAGACTTCGTTTATACAGTAGTACATCACTTGACCAACAGCTAGACTAACGAACATGACTCTCAATTTACCTGATCTCAAGCTGCCGTGTACTGTTATCTATCCTGACACAATGCCACTCATCAGACCCATCCTGGCATTGTCTCAGACCATCACACAGGTTGAAGACTGGTACACATCCACCCACAGCACATGATGTTTCGTCCTGGCCAGAGCAACCTGTAAGGAAGCACTACCTTAAGAGTTTATGTCACCTATTTTTTTTTTACTTCAATATATTTATTTTACTTACACTTCTTATCATTATCACTCCTCTTTCCAGCATCAATCTCTCATCACCTTATTTCCATCTCCACTCTTCCTCCATCACCCCCATTCCACCCTTCCTCTTTCATCACTTTTTATCATCAATGCTCATACTTTCACTTTCTCCAACAACACCTCTTCATTATTACTCTTCCATCATCTCCCTTCCTTCCACCACCACTCACCACGACCATTTTCCTTCCACCATCACTCACCACGACCATGCTCCTTCCACCATCACCACCACCACCACAACCACGTTCCTTCCATCACCACCACTCATCGCAACCATGTTCCTTCCATCACCACCACTCACTACAACCACGTTCCTTCCATCACCACCACTCACCACAACCACGTTCCTTCCATCACCACCACTCACCACAACCATGTTCCTTCCATCACCACCAATCACCACAACCACGTTCCTTCCACCACCACTCACCGCAACCATGTTCCTTCCTTCCACCACCACTCACCACAACCATATTCCTTCCACCACCACTCACCACAATTCATCTCATCTTCTCCACCATGACAATCAGGTGTGCCATCACAGGTCCTGGCCAGAGGGATACACCAATCTTCAGGGCACCTGTAGCTATCTTCGGGACATTGACTGCTGCAGTTCATCTCGTCGGAATGGTCAATACAGTCAGGCTGGCCATCACAGTGTAGGGAGAGAGGGATGCAGGGAGACGGGACCATTCCTCCACACTTGAACTCATCCGCTAAACACTGCCAGGAGTCTAGAAGGAGGAGGGAGAGAAGGAGGAAGATAGTGGATTAAACAGGGTTCCCATGTCTAAAAAATTATCAATATTCTTCAAAATGTTTTAGAGTACAGTATATATTGCCTCAGTGAGTCTAACATTTAGCATTAACATTGTATTTGTAATTTTAATAAAGTTACCAAAGGCGAATCTTAGTCTTACATACTCAGTTATAAAGATAGACAGATGAAGAGACAAAGAAAGAGTGTGCGTGGAGAGACACATGACTGTGTAGATCCAAAAACAGAGTGTGTAGATCTCAAGAGGGTGTGTAGAGAAAAAGAGTGCATAGTCAGAGAAAGTGTGTGTGTATTTGTGTGTAGAGATAAAGTGTATGTGTGTGCATAGAGAATGAAAAAAAATGCATAGAGCTTGACACTTACCACAATCCAGTTCGTCATCACCATCTCGACAGTTGGTAACACCGTCACACGCATACTGCCTCTCAATGCACTCACCATCCAGACACTGTAAAAACACAGCCAATAATTAGAATCAAGTGTGTGTTCCTATTAACGAGTTATCCCAATAATAGTTCCAGTTTTTTATCTACTATATCTATCTTCCCAATGGGGTGTGTAGGTGGTGGTGGTGGTGGTGGTGGTGTAGGTGGTGGTGGTGGTGTAGGTGGTGGTGGTGTAGGTGGTGGTGGAGGTGGTGTAGGTGGTGGTGTAGGTGGTATAGGTAGTGGTGGTGTAAAATGTTGGTGAAGGTAGTGGTGGTGAAGGTGGTGGTGGTGGTGTAGGTGGTATAGGTAGTGGTGGTGTAAAATGTTGGTGAAGGTAGTGGTGGTGAAGGTAGTGGTGGTGGTGGTGTAGGTGGTGGTGGTGTAGGTGGTGGTGGTGGTATAGGTAGTGGTGGTGTAAAATGTTGGTGAAGGTAGTGGTGGTGAAGGTAGTGGTGGTGGTGGTGGTATAGGTAGTGGTGGTGTAAAATGTTGGTGAAGGTAGTGGTGGTGGTGGTGGTGGTATAGGTAGTGGTGGTGTAAAATGTTGGTGAAGGTAGTGGTGGTGAAGGTGGTGGTGGTGGTGGTGGTATAGGTAGTGGTGGTGTAAAATGTTGGTGAAGGTAGTGGTGGTGGTGGTGGTATAGGTAGTGGTGGTGTAAAATGTTGGTGAAGGTAGTGGTGGTGAAGGTAGTGGTGGTGTAGGTGGTGGTGGTGTAGGTAGAGGGGAAGACTCACATACATACCTGGAAGTTACCAAAGCAGTTGTTCTCCACACACTGGTATTCATCGGACATGTCAAAACAGTCGGGTACAGAGTTACAGCGAGCAGTGCGAGGGATACAGCGACCCAAAGAACTGGTTCCGTTCACACACTCCACCTGGTCTGTGGCAGCATAAAATATCATCATTAAACACACAAAATATAACCTAACCTAACCAAGATGCACATAAACATACTGTAGAGAACTAGTATTTGTGTTGATCACTACACACGACACTTACCTTCACCACACAGCAACTTGGGAGTGGAAACAGTTGTGGTCTTGACTTCCTTATTGATGTTCAAGGTCAGGTCAGGGTCAGTAGCAGTACCACTACCTGGCTCCTGCACCTGGGTCGACCCCGTGTCCCCAGGTGTCCCAGCAGCAGCAACTTCAGCTGGGACGACAACACTAGATGACTCTGAGGTTGTGGAAGGAGGAGTTGTTGTTGTGGTGGTGGTGGTTGCAGCAGATGGTGGTGGTGGAGGCAATATAGAAGAGGTTCCTGAGCCAGTAGTGGTGTTGCCTCTCATGGTGCCCAGATCAGAACTTGCATCAAAGATAATGCTAAAGTCAATACCTGGGTCAGTGTTGTCAGGTTCAGGAACTTGACTCTCTCCTTCTTTCTGAATGTTTGTGTTGTTAGCATCATCCTGGGGTGGTTTGTCAGTCACCTGAGGAAGTTCTGAGACTGTGGGAGGGGTTGGTGTGGTGGTGGTGGTGGTGGTAGTGGTAGTGGTGGTTGTTGTCGGTACTGGTGGTGGTGTCTTGTTAGCAAACACCGGGTTACCCTCATACTCTGTGGCTCGTACCGTCACCACCTCCTTACTGAAGGTATCTTCCTCCACCTCAGGAACTTCGTCATGAATTTCGTCAGCCTCGGATGCTGTTATTATGACAACAGGCTTCTGTGTGGTGGTTGACGTTGTCTCATTATTATATATAACAGCTGTGTCAACTGACACTTTACTTGAACTGTCTTCATGACTGCTGGTGTCAGGCGCTGCTTCAGGACTTGTGGTGTTGTGGGCAGCTTGTTGGCCATCATGGGAACCGTCTCCAGGAGCTGCCTTTTGTGTCATAGAGTCTTGGGTGGTGTTCACAGCCGTGCTCACTTCTGACACAATATTGAAGTGATCCTCAGGCAAGATCATATCTTGAAGGCGGACATCCCCAGGGGAGTCTCCTGGCCTGAGTGCTGACAGATCTTGTATGATGGGGTACTTGCCAGCGTGGGCCTTAGAGAATGCTGTAATGTCCTCCAGACGTGTGCCAGGAGATACATAGATCTCTGGGGTGAGGCCACTGGTGTTGGCCCAAGGCTGGTGAGGGACCTGGTCTTCAGTGGTCATCTCAGGTGCTGTGTCACCTGTGACTGTCTCATTGTGCGTTTCAGCCACTTTGATAGTTTGGTCGACCGTGTGTGGTGGTGGTGTAGGAGCCCCCTGCCCCTCACCCTCACTTGTCTGTGTCTTACTTGTCGTCGTCGTCACATTCATCTGAGCTTCTGTTGTGGCCTGTACGGTTGTGCTGCTGGTGGCTGCTTCAGTAGTGGAGGAGGTTGTGTCAGTGGCAGGCACTTCCTCAGCAGTAACCTCCACTGTGGTGTTACTAACAATCTCTGAGGTGGCATTGGTAATAACCTCTGAGGTTGTGTCATGAACAGTCTCTGGGGTTGTGTCATGAACAGCCTCTGGGGTTGTGCTGGGAACAACCTCTGATGTAGTGTTCGTAACAACCTCTGATGTAGTGTTAGTAACAACCTCTGATGTAGTGTTAGTAATAACCTCTGGTGTGATGTCAACAACAACCTTAGCTTCAGGTTCAGCCTCAGTTTCTTTAGTCACTTCCTCAGACACCCCAGCTGAAGGCTGACCCTCCTCCTCCTTGACCTGGCTTGGGTCATCCACCGGGGAGGTCACATCAACAGCTGTTGACGTTTTATTTGTTTCCATGGCAACATCTTCACCAAGAGTGCCAGTTGTACTGACTGTGACATTAGTGGTATTAGTTGTAAGTCCTTCAGAAGTAGAAGTACCAACATCAGTGGGGCTCCCACTAACACTCACTCCTTCACTAGTTACATTAGTGGGTGTAACTGAAGATGTGACTGTTCCCTCAGTGTCGGTACTGGTAGTGTTGGTACCACTGACAATATCAGTATCGGTAAAGTTGGTACCACTGACAGCGATGGTACTGGTAGTGTTGGTTCCATTGACAACACTGCCATCAGGTATAAGCTTGGCATCACCCGCGGCCGTTGTGTTAGCTGCTGAAGAATCCTGGTCAGAGAGTTTAGGAGGCACCTCAATCTCTGTCTCCGTCGTCTCTGATTTTATACCAAGGAAGGTGGCTTTACCCTGCTGTTTGCTGAAGACGTTGTTGAACAATTCTTTGAACGTAATCTCTGTCGTGGAGGGGGTCGAAGTCACAGTGGTCAAGGTGGTGGCTGCTGCAACCCTTGACTGATCTGAAGAACAAAAACACCCCATTAGCATGTTACCATAACGACTGTATACACTGTACCTGTCCCATACCTTTGGTGGGAAATATAAACACCTCCTTCCTAATACATATATCGATGTAACTTTACGACTTTTATAGCATCAGAATGTTAACTTATATTCACAGCGTATAACTTGTCTCATAAAACGTTATTAAACACTATAGAAATAAAACTGACATTTATATGCTTAATAAGAGCAGCTCAGTGTGTTCATGGAGAGAACATTTACTGAACACTGCAGCTACCCTGAGGATTTCTCGGGTACAGTAGTGTTTTATGTGACTACAGTAGTTACAGCAGTGTTTTATGTGACTACAGCAGTTACAGTAGTGTTTTATGTGACTACAGTAGTTGCAGTAGTGTTTTATGTGGCTACAGTAGTGTTTTATGTGACTACAGTAGTTACAGTAGTTTTATGCGATTACAGTAGTTACAGTAGTGTTTTATGTGACTACAGTAGTTACAGTAGTGTTTTATGTGACTACAGTAGTTACAGTAGTGTTTTATGTGACTACAGTAGTTACAGTAGTGTTTTATGTGACTACAGTAGTTACAGTAGTGTTTTATGTGACTACAGTAGTTACAGCAGTGTTTTATGTGACTACAGTAGTTACAGCAGTGTTTTATGTGACTACAGTAGTTACAGCAGTGTTTTATGTGACTACAGTAGTTACAGCAGTGTTTTATGTGACTACAGTAGTTACAGTAGAGTTTTATGTGACTACAGTAGTTACAGTAGTGTTTTATGTGGCTACAGTAGTTATAGTAGTAACAGGAAGGTGTTGTGTGATTACAGTACTACAGTAGGTACAATGAGGTGCTGTTATAAATTAATACAGGTTCACTGAAATCCTGAAACAATACATCACAGTATACTCAGGTGCTGTATCACACTGTATTACATTACGGTGCAGCACGAAGACAGTGGTTACAGTGACATCTGTACTATACTGTAATGGTACTTACATAACATGGGAGACACCTGTAGCTGAAGTAATACAGTAAATACGGGTGTGTATATATATATATATATGTATATATATATATATATATATATATATATATATATATATATATATATATATATATATATATATATATGTATGTATGTATGTATGTATGTGTGTGTGTGTGTGTGTACAAGGTCAGTTTGTTGTCTTCCAAATATCCTTGTAATATTTTTTTTAATACACTTAATGAGGCTTTTATTCCCAGCCCAACCTGTTCATTCAATTACTGCATCATTACTCTTAAGTTTGTTTAAAAAAAATAATAACTTTAGACGAGATTATGGATGTCGTGTTTTCTAATCTACCAGGCGTTTTCTAATTAACCATATGCGTCCTGTAATTAACCATGTGCGTCCTGTAATTAACCATGTGCATCCTGTAATTAACCATGTGCATCCTGAAATTAACAATGTGTGTCCTGTAATTAACCATGTGTCCTGTAGTTAACCATATGTGTCCTGTAATTAACCATGTGTCCTGTAATTAACCATGTGCATCCTGTAATTAACCATGTGTCCTGTAATTAACCACGTGTGTCCAGTAATTAACCAAATGTGTCCTTTAATTAACCATGTGTCCTGTAATTAACCATGTGTGTCCTGTAGTTAACCATATGCGTCCTGTAATTAACCATGTGCATCCTGTAATTAACCATGTGTCCTGTAATTAACCACGTGTGTCCAGTAATTAACCAAATCTGTCCTGTAGTTAACCATATGTGTCCTGTAATTAACCATGTGTCCTGTAATTAACCACGTGTGTCCAGTAATTAACCAAATGTGTCCTTTAATTAACCATGTGTCCTGTAATTAACCATGTGTGTCCTGTAATTAACCATGTGTGTCCTGTAATTAACCATATGTGTCCTGTAATTAACCATGTGCATCCTGTAATTAACCATGTGCATCCTGTAATTAACCATGTGCATCCTGTAATTAACCATGTGTCTCCTGTAATTAACCTTATGCGTCCTGTAATTAACCATGTGCATCCTGTAATTAACCCAGCAAGTTTTCTAATTAACCATATGTGTTCTCTAATTAAAAATGTGCATTCTCTAATTAACCATGCATGTTCTCTAACAATGTGTGTCCTCTAATTAACCATATGTATTCTCTAATTAACCACACACGTGTTCTCAAATTAACCACATGTGTTCTCTAATTAACCATATGTATTCTCTGATTAACCACACATGTCTTCTCAAATTAACCACATGTGTTCTCTAATTAACCATATGTATTCTCTGATTAACCACACATGTCTTCTCTAATTAACCACATGTGTTCTCTAATTAACCATATGTATTCTCTGATTAACCATAAGTTCTATAATTAACCACATGTGTTCTCTAATTAACCATATGTATTCTCTAATTAACCATAAGTTCTATAATTAACCATGAGTTCTCTAATTAACTGCATGTATTCTCTAATTAACCACACGTGTCCCCTAATTAACCATATGAATTCTCTCATTAATAAAGTGTTTCCTAGTCAATTATGATGTGTTTTCTAATTTGTCAGCACGTGTTCTAAATAATCAGAGTAGTTTTCTAATATTTAGTTTTTACCATTAAAAGTTGGTGAGGGCGTGGCCATGGGGGAAATGGAGGTAGTTGTGGGCGTGGTCATGGGGGGGGGAAGTGGAGGTACAATAGGTGAGGATGTGGCCATAGGGGGGGGGGAAGTGGAGGTACAGTAGGTGAGGGTGTGGCCTTGGGGGAAATGGAGGTAGTTGTGGGCGTGGTCATGGGGGGAAGTGGAGGTACAATAGGTGAGGATGTGGCCATAGGGGGAAGTGGAGGTACAGTAGGTGAGGGCGTGGCCATAGGGGGAAGTGGAGGTACAGTAGGTGAGGGCGTGGCCATAGGGGGGAAGTGGAGGTACAGTAGGTGAGGGTGTGGCCATGGGGGAAATGGAGGTAGTTGTGGGCGTGGTCATGGGGGGAAGTGGAGGTACAATAGGTGAGGATGTGGCCATAGGGGGAAGTGGAGGTACAATAGGTGAGGACGTGGCCATAGGGGGAAGTGGAGGTACAGTAGGTGAGGGTGTGGCCATAGGGGGAAGTGGAGGTACAGTAGGTGAGGGCGTGGCCATAGGGGGAAGTGGAGGTACAGTAGGTGAGGGCATGGCCATAGGGGGAAGTGGAGGTACAGTAGGTGAGGGCGTGGCCATAGGGGGAAGTGGAGGTACAGTAGGTGAGGGTGTGGCCATAGGGGGAAGTGGAGGTACAGTAGGTGAGGGCGTGGCCATAGGGGGAAGTGGAGGTACAGTAGGTGAGGGCGTGGCCATAGGGGGAAGTGGAGGTACAGTAGGTGAGGGCGTGGCCATAGGGGGAAGTGGAGGTACAGTAGGTGAGGGCGTGGCCATAGGGGGAAGTGGAGGTACAGTAGGTGAGGGCGTGGCCTAGGGGAGGGGTGGAGTGATTCTATTCAGGCTTTGCAGTGGAGGAAATGGATTAAAGAACAGTTCAGTGTTGTTACAGTAGGTGGGAGGCTTAGCTGGGAACACTTTTGTCTGTGGCATCTCCTGTTGTAGTGGTTTCTAACTCTGTTTTAACTCCTGTTGTGGTGATTTCTAACTCTGTTTTAACTCCTGTTGTGGTGGTTTCTAACTCTGTTGTTTTAACTCCTGTTGTGGTGGTTTCTAACTCTGTTGTTTTAACTCCTGCTGTGGTGGTTTCTAATTCTGTTGTTTTAACTCCTGTTGTGGTGGTTTCTAACTCTGTTGTTTTAACTCCTGTTGTGGTGGTTTCTAACTCTGTGGTTTCTATTTCAGTTATGGCTTCTATATCATGTGTGGTTTCTATTTCAGTTGTGGTTTCTTTATCAGGTGTGGTTTCTATTTCAGTTGTGGTTTCTATATCATGTGTGGTTTCTATTTCAGTTATGGCTTCTATATCATGTGTGGTTTCTATTTCAGTTGTGGTTTCTATATCAGGTGTGGTTTCTATTTCAGTTGTGGTTTCTATATCAGGTGTGGTTTCTATTTCAGTTATGGCTTCTATATCAGGTGTGGTTTCTATTTCAGTTGTGGTTTCTATATCAGGTGTGGTTTCTATTTCAGTTATGGCTTCTATATCATGTGTGGTTTCTATTTCAGTTGTGGTTTCTATATCAGGTGTGGTTTCTATTTCAGTTATGGCTTCTATATCAGGTGTGGTTTCTATTTCAGTTGTGGTTTCTATATCAGGTGTGGTTTCTATATCAGTTGTGGCTTCTATATCAGGTGTGGTTTCTACTTCAGTTGTGGCTTCTATATCAGGTGTGGTTTCTATTTCAGTTGTGGTTTCTATAACAGGTGTGGTTTCTATATCAGGTGTGGTTTCTACCTCAGTTGTGGTTTCTATATCAGGTGTGGTTTCTATTTCAGTTGTGGTTTCTATATCAGGTGTGGTTTCTATATCAGGTGTGGTTTCTACCTCAGTTGTGGTTTCAGTGGCCAATGTTGTGTTAGTGTTTGTAGTGGTATCAGTAGTAGTCAGTGGGTTAGGTATGGTAGCTGGTGTGGTAGTAGTGGTGGTTGTTGTAGCTGGTGTGGTAGTAGTGGTGGTTGTTGTAGCTGGTGTGGTAGTAGTGGTTGTGGTCGAGCTCTTAGTCGTTAACTGACCTGTAATGTTGGTTAGGTTAGGTTAGGTCGAAAGGGAGAGAAGAAAAAACAGATGTTAATATTTCCATGTTAAACTACGTTGTAACATGAAACTCTTAGATGTTAGGTTAATTTAGCTAAGGACAGGGAAGGTTAGATTAGGTTAAGTTAGGTTATTCAGCACCCAAAATCACCTGACCTGACCTCCAACTCACACAAATCCCACATCTATACACCTGTCATGCAACTACACCTGTCATGCATATACTGTATAAGATGATGATGATGATGATGGAGGCAGCTGGATAATGAACAACAAAAATAATCATTTAAATAACAACTAAATACTTGAATAAAAAATCTCATATTAGTAATAATAAAAAAATAAGAAGCGAGTGGATTATTTAAGCAATATAAACAAGAATTAGGAATAGTAGGGAGAAAGGTTAAGCACGAGCGAGAGAGAGAGAGAGATAACTCACTTGGGTCCTGACACACAGTAGCGTTGATGAGGTAGAGATAGTCAGGGCACTCGCAGACAAAACGCAGTTCCTCACGTGAGAACTTACACCCATGAGAACACTGCGACTGGTTGTTGAGACACTTATCCAACAGCCCTGTAACACACAACACCATGTTACTGTTGTCTTATCACTCAAGATATTAGAGTTGTATCGTACCCACAACTTACAACCTTCACTTGAACAACCTAACCCGAACCTAATGCTAACCAAACCTAACCTAACCCCACACTATCTTAACCTAACACTAACCTAACATTAAACTAACTTAACTTGACATTAACTTAACCAAACCTACCCTACCTCTAACACTACCTTAACTTAACCTACCCTACTCTACTCTACCCTACCATTACCCTTGCCTACCACTAACCTACCCTACCACTACCCTGCCCAACCACTAACCTACCCCACCACTAACACTACCCTACCCTACCCCACCACTAACACTACCCTACCCTACCCTACCACTAACCTACTCTACCATTACCTACCACTAACTTACTCTACCATTACCCTTGCCTACCACTACCCTACCCTACCACTACTCTAGCCTACCACTACCCTACAGAATGCTAAACTACCAGTACAGCACAGTGCAGTAGAGTATTAAAAACCCATGACTTACTCTCAACAATAACAGAGTCTCGGGGCACACTGTACTGCTCGTTAAACAACATGTAACCGTTTTCCACTTTGGTGTCTAACCGCTTCCTCACGATGGTTAGGTTAAGGGGCGCCGTCTGGTGGCCGTTGTCCTGCTCGTTGTAATACTTCCATCCTATCCTGAAGGTGCAGGTGATACTTCCGACCCTGAAAGTTCTGTCAGGAAAGAAGGGTTCAGTTGAAGGAGTGGTGGTGGGTGGAAGGCTATGTTTGCTCAAGGTAAACTGTAGGAGTGACTGACTTTCCTGAGCCAAATGATGTGAGTATGAAGCATCCACTCATAAAATACTGATGGTGAGTTGTATATTACGTTGTATTTGTTGTTATTATTATTATAATGTTATATACAAAATATTTATTACAAATAAATGATTTTAAAGTATTATCATAATTAATGCATCAATATACAGTACAGTACAGTTCTCACAGACACCTAACCTGATCTTTAAGTCAAAATGATCCATCTACAACCACCACAAAGACCTAGATACCTCGCTCATGAACAACAACAAGTTATAATAAGAAAATGTGGGTAAAACTTACTCAAATTTCAGAATCTTGAGAACCACTTTGGCTTTTCCATTGTACCGAACGTCTGTACTTATGAGCGTGGTCTCCAGCTGCAAAGATGAAGTTAGGTTAGGTTATACAGTAGTGTGTGTGTGTGTGTGTGTGTTAAAAACAAAAAACACATACACACACATACACTGAACAGTATATTAAAGAGGTATTCAAAAACACAAATCATAAACAAATGTGGTAAAAAATGCCATAAAAACACACAAACACTCACTTCTTGCCTAAAACACCACACACACACACCACCTACTTACACAAACCTTGACCACCACACAAACCCTCACCACCACACAAACCTTCACCACCACACCAACACACACACACACAAACCACCACACCAACACACAAACCTTCACCACCACACCAACACACACAAACCACCACCACCACCACACACACACAAACCTTCACCACCACACAAACCTCCACCACCACACCAACACACAAACCTTCACCACCACACAAACCATCACCACCACACCAACACACAGACTCACCTCTCGCTGCAGGACGGTGGCTAGGGTCTTGTAAGTATCGGTGGAGGTGTCGGCTAATTCATTCGTAAAGTTCAGGTTGTCGATCTTGAACTTGACTTCTATGGCGTTGGGAACTGAGGATGATAGTGACATAAATTAGTGTGTTTAATGGTTCAGAGAGAGAGAGAGAGAGAGAGAGAGAGAGAGAGAGAGAGAGAGAGAGAGAGAGAGAGAGAGAGAGAGACACTAACCGTAATACAAAGTCGGGGAGGTAGTAGTAGTCTTTCCATCACCACCGTCATATAGACTGCTGCTCTGTATACCTTGGCCGTAGTCTGTGATTTTCTTGAGTTTCCCAGCTGTAACATAACACCAACCATTTAACACACTTTTAACATGAATTAACACGCTAATTAACATGCATTAACACACTTTTAATGCAAAACAACACACCAGTTAGCACACTTTATCTACCTATCTATCTATCAAGTGGGGTGTGTGTGGTTATCTATCCACCAAGTAAGAGGTGGTGGAGGTGCAGTACTTACAACCATAGAGCCCGGCCACGATGACAGAGCCAGTGAGAACCAGCATGGCGGCACAGAACAGCAGGCACTTCCTCCCGCCCTTGTCCCCCGTCATGTTGGTTACCTCCAGGTTCTTCCCGCTGCGAAGGTCAACACAGGTCAGTATAAGTGCAACACAGGTTAACATAGGTCAGTACAGGTGCAACATAAGTCAACACAGATCAGTACAGGTGCAACACAGGTCAGTAAAGGTTAACACAGGTCAACACAGGTCCATAAGGATTAGCACAGAACGAGTACCTGTGCTGTATATATACATACTGTATATAAATATTACGGAGAACAGCCCACCCTGGCAAAGGTCATCGACCAACAACAGGGCCTAGGGGCGAAAAATATGAGTAAAAATAAATTATAAAGAGAAGAGAAAAAGACTATATTAATCTACACCACGAAGATGCAGGAAGCCAGCTTTTTAAAGTGAGACAGATTGTATGAGTATGGAAACACAGAAGAAGGCAGAGCATTCCACAGTTTGACTGTGTGAGGAAAGAAGGAGGTACTATAACGGGTTATTCTAGTGTGACCGACATCCACAGAGAAACTGTGAGCACCGCGGGCAAGACGTGTGTTACGAGCCCACGGCCTTGCCGGCGGTACACTGGATGCCAAATCCACCGAACATTGCCCGTTAAAGTACCTGTAAAAGAGAGAGTGAAGCAACATTGTGGCGAAGAGAAAGATAACAGACATTATCAACTAAAGGAGGAGAGTTGATAAGATAAAATGCCATTGATTCCACCCTATCTAACAGTTGGACGAAAGAAGAGCCACCCCGAATATGAGAGCAGTACTCCAAGTTAGGACGAATGAATCCCTTATAAACTTGAAGCACAAGTTATTAAAGGTTTAAAGAGGTTAACACAGGTCACAACTAGATACACGTAAAATACCCGGGAAGAGAACATACTGTACCTGCTGGAGTGATGGGTTTGGGTACTGGTCCTATGAAGAGCTTAATTATACCAGACACCTTAGTTAAACAACAGGTATGATGAATTAACCCCTTCAGTACGAGGCGAGGTCATGACAGGTGAGGGCAGGGAGGTGGCCATGACAGGTGAGGGCAGGGAGGTGGCCATGACAGGTGAGGGCAGGGAGGTGGCCATGACAGGTGAGGGCAGGGAGGTGGCCATGACAGGTGAGGGCAGGGAGGTGGCCATGACAGGTGAGGGCAGGGAGGTGGCCATGACAGGTGAGGGCAGGGAGGTGGCCATGACAGGTGAGGGCAGGGAGGTGGCCATGACAGAGGAGGGCAGGGAGGAGCAGTGTGTACAAGTGGAATGACAATCAGACTGACACACACAGGAAGCGAGACATTATGACTGATCTATCTCCTGTTGCTGCCACATACCCACCACTACCTCCTGCTGCCCTGCCCTGCCATACCCTGCTGCCACATACCCACCACTACCTCCTGCTGCCCTGCCCTGCCCTGCTGCCACATACCCACCACTACCTCCTGCTGCCCTGCCCTGCCCTGCTGCCACATACCCACCACTACCTCCTGCTGCCCTGCCCTGCTGCCACATACCCACCACTACCTCCTGCTGCCCTGCCCTGCCATACCCTGCTGCCACATACCCACCACTACCTCCTGCTGCCCTGCCCTGCCCTGCTGCCACATACCCACCACTACCTCCTGCTGCCCTGCCCTGCTGCCACATACCCACCACTACCTCCTGCTGCCCTGCCCTGCCATACCCTGCTGCCACATACCCACCACTACCTCCTGCTGCCCTGCCCTGCTGCCACATACCCACCACTACCTCCTGCTGCCCTGCCCTGCTGCCACATACCCACCACTACCTCCTGCTGCCCTGCCCTGCCATACCCTGCTGCCACATACCCACCACTACCTCCTGCTGCCCTGCCCTGCTGCCACATACCCACCACTACCTCCTGCTGCCCTGCCCTGCCCTGCCCTGCCCTTTACCGGACTGACAACAGATAGCTCCTCCCACCCTAACTCCCAGGGTCAGGTCAGAGGTCACCAGGGTCATATAGGATGTCAATATAGACAGTTCCACACACAGGTCTCTCCCGCCTAGACGATACAGTAACTCACCACTTCACCTCAATCTTTCTTTACCTCAACAAATCGACGTTTTTCTCCTTCAAACACAAAATAATATGGCGGAATATATCTTATAAATTAACTAAAAATCATAGATAAATTTAACAAGACATTTATTAGATCCAGAGATTAAATCCTAGTGAACTGGTAACTCTGGTGTCATGTACTTTATATAAAGCAACAAGTATCATTATGTCTGAGTGAAGGTTTATTCATTTGGTTGACAATTATCTAAGCTGTGAAAGACGAGTCATCTCCAAAACAAACATGGCAGAGGATAAAGATTAATTATAATTGACTCGTATCAACAATCAGTAGTGGATACCTTTTGCATCTGTGTGTGTGTATGGCAACAGGGGCCCAGTTTGTCTTCGAGCGGATAAGAAGGAAGATATACAGTACACAACGAGGAAGGAAGGAAGGAAGAAAGGAGCAAAGAATGAAGGAAGGAAGGTGTTTTGACCTGTGTTCACACACACACACACGCGCGCACACACGCACACCATGCATCCTAAACCAACAAAAACAACAATAATTTCATGATGCATTAGTCAGCTCTGGGGAGAAAAACAAGTCATGCAGTTTACACAGGTGTGAGTATACCTGAGTGTACCTGTGAGTATACCTGGGTGTACCTGTGAGTATACCTGGGTGTACCTGAGAGTATACCTGAGTGTACCTGTGAGTATACCTGGGTGTACCTGTGAGTATACCTGAGTGTACCTGTGAGTATACCTGAGTGTACCTGTGAGTATACCTGAGTGTACCTGTGAGTATACCTGGGTGTACCTGTGAGTATACCTGAGTGTACCTGTGAGTATACCTGAGTGTACCTGTGAGTATACCTGAGTGTACCTGAGGAGATATAACATGAGTATACTCAGGTAGATCAGCTTAAGCAAGGAAGCATTATTAATTAACGAAGCCTTTTGATGCAGGTGTAGTGTGTGGCAGGCATAGTGTGTTGCAGGTGTATCGTGATGTGTGTTGCAGGCGTTGTGTGTTGCAGGCGTAGTGTGTGGCAGGTGTAGTGTGTTGCAGGTGTAGGGTGTGGCAGGTGTAGGGTGTTGCAGATGTATCGTGATGTGTGTTGCAGGCGCAGTGTGTGGCAGGTGTAGTGTGTTGCAGGTGTAGTGTGTGGCAGGTGTAGTGTGTGGCAGATGTATCGTGATGTGTGTTGCAGGCGTAGTGTGTGGCAGGTGTAGTGTGTTGCAGGTGTAGGGTGTGGCAGGTGTAGGGTGTGGCAGGTGCATCGTGATGTGTGTTGCAGGCGTAGTGTGTGGCAGGTGTAGTGTGTGGCAGGTGTAGTGTGTTGCAGGTGTAGTGTGTGGCAGATGTATCGTGATGTGTGTTGCAGGCGTAGTGTGTGGCAGGCGTAGTGTGTGGCAAGTGTAGTGTGTGGCAGGTGTAGTGTGTGTGGCAGGTGTAGTGTGCTGCAGATGTATCGTGATGTGTGTTGCAGGTTTAGTGTGTTGCAGATGTGTCGTGATGTGTGTTGCAGATGTGTCGTGGCGTGTGTGTCAGGTGTAGTGTGTTGCAGATGTATCGTGACGTGTGTGGCAGGTATAGTGTGTTGCAGATGTGTCGTGAAGTGTGTTGCAGATGTGTCGTGAAGTGTGTGTCAGGTGTAGTGTGTTGCAGATGTGTCGTGATGTGTGTTGCAGATGTGTCGTGATGTGTGTTGCAGATGTGTCGTGATGTGTGTGGTAGGTATAGTGTGTTGCAGATGTGTCGTGATGTGTGTTGCAGATGTGTCGTGAAGTGTGTTGCAGATGTGTCGTGATGTGTGTTGCAGATGTGTCGTGATGTGTGTTGCAGATGTGTCGTGATGTGTGTTGCAGATGTGTCGTGATGTGTGTTGCAGATGTGTCGTGATGTGTGTTGCAGATGTGTCGTGATATGTGTGGCAGGTATAGTGTGTTGCAGATGTGTCGTGATGTGTGTTGCAGATGTGTCGTGATGTGTGTTGCAGATGTGTCGTGATATGTGTGGCAGGTATAGTGTGTTGCAGATATGTCGTGATGTGTGTTGCAGATGTGTCGTGAAGTGTGTGTCAGGTGTAGTGTGTTGCAGATGTATCGTGACGTGTGTGGCAGGTATAGTGTGTTGCAGATGTGTCGTGATGTGTGTTGCAGATGTGTCGAGATGTGTGTTGCAGATGTGTCGTGATGTGTGTTGCAGATGTGTCGTGACGTGTGTGGCAGGTGTAGTGTGTTGCAGGTGTGGCGAAAAGCGATAAGTATACAGACGAGTTTTGCAGGTTACTTCAGCAGTTGGCGGAGGCGGCGACGGTGGGAGGTGGGGGAGCAGGGACAGGTCAGGTCAGGTCAGCAGCTCAAGCTTGAAGGTTAGTCAAGTCATCACAAGTCATCGAGGTCATCTATCTATACCTTTGGTCAGGAAGAGTCACAGCTGCCCAGGTAAGGTAGTCGGTGGGACCTGAAGTCATCAAGGGAGGGAGGACTCTGCCATCATCATCATCAGCTTGACTCCGGCTGTGGCGCTGTGGACAGATCCTGGCCACATCAGGTAAGTTGTGGAGTTCGATGACCACGTCGTGTGAGTGTTCCTCCTCCGGTGTCTTCTTCAGGTTATTGTCAAGAAACGATGAGGACGTGTTGGACTGGTGGTTGAGCCTTGTTCTTTCGGGAGTAATGTTGACGTGTCCATTGGTGGTGGAGGTGTGTGGCGGCGTGACGATGGTGGTAGTGGTGGTGGTGGTGTTAGGGGATGACTGAGTGTATAGACTAAAAGTTCCCCTGGGCGACATGCTGGTCACCTCGCTGTCGTGGGTGTGTTTGACTGTGTCGTGTGGTGCTGTGTTGTGTTTTGCTGTGTCTTGTGGTGAGGTGTTGTGTTTGGCTGTGTCGTGTGGTGCTGTGTTGTGTTTGACTGTGTCGTGTGGTGCTGTGTTGTGTTTGGCTGTGTCTTGTGGTGCTGTGTTGTGTTTTGCTGTGTCTTGTGGTGAGGTGTTGTGTTTTTCTGTGCCGTGTGGTGCTGTGTCGTGTTTTTCTGTGCCGTGTGGTGCTGTGTAGTGTTTGGCTGTGTCGTGTGGTGCTGTGTTGTGTTTGGGTGTGTCGTGTTTTTCTGTGCCGTGTGGTGCTGTGTCGTGTTTTGCTGTGTCGTGTGGTGCTGTGTCGTGTGGTGCTGTGCCGTGTGGTGCTGTGTTGTGTTTTGCTATGTCTTGTGGTGCTGTGTTGTGTTTTGCTGTGTCGTGTGGTGCTGTGTCGTGTTTTTCTGTGCCGTGTGGTGCTGTGCCGTGTGGTGCTGTGTCGTGTTTTGTTGTTTTCTGTGTCTTTGTCTCGTATGGGTTTGGTGTTGTCTCGTGTATGTGCGTTACTGCATCATGCTCGTCTGTTGCTGTGTCGTGTACGTAAGTTATTGCGTTATGTTCGTCTGTTGCTGTGTCATGCACGTAAGTTATTGCATCATGTTCGTCTGTTGCTGTGTCATGTGCGTGTATCGTCGCATCATGTGCGTGTATCGTCGCATCGTGTGCGTGCGTTGGTGCATCGTGTGCGTGTCCATCAGCAGCAGCACAAGCGGTATCATCCGGTGTGCCAAGCGGTAGTGTGTCACCTGCAGAAACCCCCGTGTCTCTGTTGGCAGCGTTAACCTCGATCATCAGCACATTACCCCCGCAGGTGATGGCTGGTGAAGAATCACCTTTCTTCCCTCTATCAGACGTGAGGTACCGGCAGCTGATGTTGTCGACTTGTAACTCAGTGTGAGGCGAGAAGAAGGAAGGTTCTGACGCCGATTTCTCATTTTTCTTCAAGAACTTTCGAGTTTTGGCGGGTTTTTCCGTTCGGTTTGTGGAGTTAGGGAACCGATGTTGTTCCTTGAGGTCGCTTAGTCTCCGAGTACTATGTCGGTCCTTGATGTCAGAGTCTAATTTGTTGTTGTGGCGTTCCTCAAGGTCCATCATCCTCACCTCTGTTTCCTCATTAGTCCTCTCGTGGTCCTCTTCTTCAGGTATGGGAGTGAGGGAGCGTCCAGTCACATCACCATAGTGGAAGGAATGAGAACGTTTTGTACCGCCCCTGAGCTTCTGTCTGTTGCCTCTCTGTTTCTTCCTGTCGAGGGAGTTAGTGCCGTCCATGTCGTGCAGGAGTGCCGGGTGGCAGTTACTGGTGGTCTTCAGTTGGTCCCGGTAGTGGAGATACTGCAGGATCTTGAGGCGGTGGACGACGCTCTCATTAATCCTCAACGCTGCCAACTTCTCCTCTAGTTCCTTGGCTACCAGATACCTACGACCGAGTCTGAAGTTAGCTAAGTCTTGCTTCAATAACGCTTTAAGTTCTTTTCTCTGAGCGACAATTGAAGTCAAGTCTTTACCTTCACTACTGGCTGGAGGCGCCGTGTCTGGTGGTCCAGTGAGAGACTTGTGTTGTGTCGTGTCTCGAGTCTCCTCAGAATTGTCTTCCTTGTCGAGTATGTCAGAGACTTCGGGCGGCGGCATACAAGAGACAGCTGGTGACTCTATTCTAAGGGGATGACATTCTTTATCTGAAGTTGGTTTGGGGTGAGAGTTACCAGAGCCACAAGGATGACCCACAGAGGAAGCAGAGTTGTGTAAAGCAATGTTGAGAAAGCTGCTAGAGGTGGTGTGCAGGTCGCCATGGGCTGTGGTAGTGGGTGAGGCTGGGGTGTCCTCAACCTGTGCTGTGGTAGGGCTGCCCCATAACACCTGTGCTGTGGTGTTAATTAAAGCTGGACTATTGTAGGTGTGGGAGTCAACGCCAGAAGTAAGGTGAGTGGGAGTGAGTGTGTGTGGGGGGAATGGTGTTAGTTGAGGCATGCCATGCACAGTGTGTGGGATGCTGAAAGTAAAGACAGGAAAATCATTACAAATCACCAAAAACTTTTTGGGGAATTTATGATAAATATTAGTTTAAAAAGAATACAAGAGAGTCTGTTTAAGAGAACCGACTGAAGTTTATTGAGTTCTGGAATGAAGAAGTTTGTTTGAGAGACCACCAACTTGAGGAAGTGTAAACACGTAGACATTCTTCATGCACTTGATCATTACATGCAAAACAGTACCCCGAGGCGTCGCCCCAAGATGAACAAAGGAAGAATAACATGCAGGAACAACCAATAATATGACCCATACCGATGTGTTGTTCTCAGTGTTCTGTTCCACAATAACAAGACAAACATACACAACCCACCGTCAGTTGAGGTAAGGAGCCTCTGTGTTTACTTTACCTTTCTATCCTCTCAATCCTCTCTCTCTCCATCTTCTCTATCCGGATGTCGTCGTAGGAGCCGTGCACGTGGTCAGGTTTGCCGGTCTCCAGGATGAACTTGACCCGGTGTCCTCCTAGAGACTTCTGAGCCACGTAATTGGATTCTTCTGAGGAGCTGTGGAGGAGGAGGGAGGAGGTGGGGAGGTGCAAAAGTGAGGGAGTGAGAGAAACTCTCTACTATAACTACTGAGGCTCACACTCGTGCTTTACGGCTTCTTAATGATATATGATGGAAGATCTGAGGCCAAGCTGAAGTTATATTATGGATGGACGTGATCATTAGCCCGGACATGGCAGATCTACAGAGTACAGTGATCAACTCTACAGTGACCAGCTAAATGCTGTGTCAAGCCTACAGTAACCAAGATAATTGGGGGCTGAGTCAACTCTACTGTGGCAACTTCGAGAAGCACAACAAACGAGATACACAACACGAGGACCTACCCGACGAAGCGGTGGGTGTCGACGGGGACGAAATTGTCGTCGTAAGGATCTGTAAATCTCGCTCTCTGGTACCCGTTCACGACTGCGGTGTTGCCCGCTGCTGCTACCGCCGCCGCGTTCTGCTGCAGACCCAAGTTGACCATCTCCATGTTGATGGTGGAGGAGGAGCCACTCTTCTTCAGGATGCCCTTCCTGACGGAGGACACAGAGCTCCGGTGGCTCAGGTTCCCCGACCGGTGGCTAACCGGGGAGTGGCGGGGGCTGGGACGGGGACTCATGCTGCTTGAGGGAAGACACGGGTCAACAGAGACCACAAAGTTACACACATAACACGGAGTTGTGACGGAGTGAACACAAACAAGAGACAACACGAGACTAAAACACTCGAGACTTACAAGAGAACAATGTTTAATTGATGGAACCCCAGAGAAAATGATCAAGATGAAGAAAATCTCTGAGGCACAACTCTAATAGAAGAACAACAGGAAGATATAACAGGTCAACAGAAAGAAGACAATTATAACAGGGCAACAGTTGGGGGACTCACTTGAAGTTGAGTCTGGAGGAGGGTGAAGGAGACTGATCAGGGGACGACCTGGCTGAGGTGGTGGAACCGTCGCCTCGCCCCACCTCGTCGTCGTCCTCACTGCTGAAGAAGGCTGGATTTACCACCCCGGGGTCGTCCTTATCGTCCTTATCGTCCCCGGGCATAATGTCTTCATCGTCATCGGAATCGTCATCACATCCTAAACGAAATCTAGATGACTTTCTCTCTATATTCTTCACCTTTCCGTTGGCTAGAGGGCCCTGGTGGTGGTTCTTGTTGTTGTTGTTATTGTTGTTGTTGTTGTGGCTCTTGTCATGTTTGTTGTTGGTGTTCTCGTGGTTGGGGGGAACGAGAGGGCAGGCGTCGTCCACCCGGTCCTCGCCTTCAAGAACAGCCGTGTTCTCGTTCTCGTCCGTCAGAGATTTACTGTCCTCTCTCGTCTTGTTGTTAATAGAGGCGAGGAAAGCCTGTGGGAGGAGGGAACTAGTTAATAGCATGTTCTTATTATCTCTGTCTCTCATGCAAGGGTTAGGGTAGGTTATGGTTAGGTGAACTTGTGGTTAAGTTAGGTTAGCGTGCTTAGGTTAGGTATAGGGTTTATTTATGTATTTATGTATTTATTTATATATATATATATATATATATATATATATATATATATATATATATATATATATATATATATATATATACATCATGTAGATCCACAATGAAAACGTGTTGTTTCCCTTTTCCCGTGTGATTTTATCAAGATATATATATATATATATATATATATATATATATATATATATATCTATATATATACGCTGTGTTATAATATACTGTATACGCTGTGTTAAATACTGTATGCTGTGCTTGCTTGCTTGCTTGCTTGCTCGCTCGCTGTGGAGGCAACTACGTGGCCACGCTCTCCACAACCACAACGAAAAAGACCCAACTGGGAAAAAATGACAAAACTATAGAACTCTCCAAGCACTACTCTGGTGAATACGTAGTGAGTTATAGGGGAACTATGAGTTACAGGGGAACTGTGAGTTATAGGGGAAATATGTGTTACAGGGGAACTTTGTGTTACAGGGGAACTTTGAGTTATGGGGAACTTTGAGTTATGGGGAACTTTGAATTACACCAACACTTCCACAAGTTCTCCAAAACCAATAAAAGTTGCAGCTGTTCCATATCAAGGTCTCTCTCTCTCTCTCTCTCTCTCTCTCTCTCTCTCTCTCTCTCTCACATCCACCGGAACTCCACCTCACATAGAGACACCACCACAACAATGCCTATACAACACACACACACCATTATAAACATCCCGTACTCTAATTGCTCTACACTGGACTATAATACTCAGTGGAATGTACAGTATCTCTAACAAGACCACAGATGGGACAAGCATGTACTCTGGTATACAGTTTAACATAAGTAATTCAGTGAGTATTTATTTGGGCGTAATTTATATGATCTTTGCTTACCAAATGCAGTAGGACCAATCTGGCCACAGAACCACGCATACCAACCCTTTCGGGACACAGAACCACGCATACCAACCCACCCGGGACACAGAACCACGCATACCAACCTTTTCGGGACACAGAACCACGCATACCAACCCTTTCGGGACACAGAACCACGCATACCAACCCACCCGGGACACAGAACCACGCATACCAACCCTTTCGGGACACGGAACCACGCATACCAACCCTTTCGGGACACGGAACCACGCATACCAACCCACCCGGGACACAGAACCACGCATACCAACCTTTTCGGGACACAGAACCACGCATACCAACCCTTTCGGGACACAGAACCACGCATACCAACCCTTTCGGGACACAGAACCACGCATACCAACCCTTTCGGGACACAGAACCACGCATACCAACCCACCCGGGACACAGAACCACGCATACCAACCCACCCGGGACACAGAACCACGCATACCAACCCACCCGGGACACAGAACCACGCATACCAACCCACCCGGGACACAGAACCACGCATACCAACCCACCCGGGACACAGAACCACGCATACCAACCCACCCGGAACACAGAACCACGCATACCAACCCACCCGGGACATAACAAGTTGCATGTAGTATTTCGGAAGTCATCGGACAAATCCCGGCAGATACTATTTTGAGATACTGTACATTGATGTATAAATATTATACTTACCGAGGAAATTTAAATGCATATATTATTATCACTGAATTCACAAAAACTCATAAATCCGTCACAATAACAACAGAAGTAAAATAAAAGATCCATAAGAATCCGGAAACGAATCCAGAGTTGCAAAAAAAAAAAAAAAAAAAAACGTGGACAACACTTCAAAACGTTCCCCAACACGCCCCCCCCCCCCCCCTGGTCTACACCGGGGGCGGGGTATCACTTCCCACTATTTCGGTTTCCATGGCAACCCCTCAGTGGCACTATAGGTGAAGAAGAGTTACCTTGGCAACCCTAAGTGGCACTACAGATGAAGAGTCACTATGGCAACCCTTAAGTGGCACTTCAGGTGAATAGAGTCACTATGGCAACCCTAAGTGGCACTATAGGTGAAGAAAAGTCACTATGGCAACCCTTAAGTGGCACTTCAGGTGAAGAGAGTCACTATGGCAACCCTTTAGTGGCACTACAGGGGAGAGGGTCACCATGGCAACCCTTTAGTGGCACTACAGGGGAGAGGGTCACCATGGCAACCCTTTAGTGGCACTACAGGGGAGAGGGTCACCATGGCAACCCATAAGTGGCACTACAGGGGAGAGGGTCACCATGACACCCCTTCAGTGGCACTACAGGGGAGAGGATCACCATGGCAACCCTTTAGTGGCACTACAGGTGAAGAGAATCACCTTTACTGGCACTACAGAACGAGAGGGCCAACAGTACCCACCATCGCAATCACCATGTCATCCTCTCGGGCGGCACTACGAACGAGAGAGAGACAGGGAGAGAGAGAGAGAGGGAGAGAGGAGGTGACGGGACACTGGCTACTGGTCTGGTACTCGGCCGGGACCACACTGCCGCCACTCCGTCACCTGCTGGCTGCCGGAAGTGCGCTAAATGACTGGGCTGGGCCGCGTTGTTGATCCCACCGTGGCAAAACCCACCACCCCATCCCACTCCTAACTTCCTCACCGGTCCAAATTTTTTGTTTTAACATACGCGGGTAAATATGATGTCCCCGCGGTCTCTTGTGTCAGTGAGGTAGTTTATTTAAGGTGATTAAGTGTCCCTAAGTTAATAAGTTGATGTGATGCCCAACAGTCATAAGTAGGTCGGGGAATTAAGTGTAATTATATGTACAAAAGAAAGAGACGGATTAACTGGAGGGAGGAGGGGAGGTGGACAATATACTGCGGAAGGGGTTGGTTATGTGTGTGTGTGTGTGTATATGTATGTATGTATGGTGTGTCTCGTCCTCACATTTATCACTACTGATGCCCCCACCACCACCACTAATGTTGTCACTCAAGCTGTATGTTGCCTTGTCACTTCTAACATAATCTGCCCAGGCCACGACCACTGTCATCACCACTACTACCACCACCACCACTACTACCCCAGCCACCACCACACTATCAACCACACCACCAAACAATGAAAAGTATAAAAGGTTCCCACACGCCAGACAGCCAGTTAGGGGCAGTCTAGATACAACACACAGTGCAGTCAACCTTCAGTACACCAGAGGGCACAACACTCAACCACAGGGGGGGAGGGTACTGAGTGCGAACCAGCGACTCTCAGGAAGGTAAGACCAGTACTATATCCACTCAGCCGCCGCACGAATTAGTATTAAACGGAGAGAGAGACAAGAAGGTCACCTGGTCTTATCTCCACGATCAGGTGACACCCCCCCCCCCTCTGCTCCTGCACCCCCAGCACCTACACCCCCAACACCCGCACCTACACCCCCCAGCACCTACATCCCCAGCACCCGCACCTACGCACCCCCCAGGACCCGCACCTACACACCCCCCAGGACCCGCACCTACACCCCCCCAGCACCTACATCCCCAGGACCCGCACCTACACACCCCCCAGGACCCGCACCTAGGTCTACACAGGTGGGAGAGAAACAACAACCACCACCGATCAGGAACAAGTGACTCTCCCAGCCTCGACTCTACCTGTTGACCTTGTTGTGTCCCGCCAGGTAACTTGGTAGGTAGATAGAAGGATGAACTCACTCAAGAGCCTTACTCAAGCGTGATAAACGCAACACACACACACACACACACACACACACACCGTAAACCATTCAAGACACTGGGATTGTGTGCGTATGTGTGTGCGTACGTACGTATGTATGTATGTGTAGCGATTTCGATACCAGGAAGAAAATGGTCTTGTGTGTGTGTGTGTGTTGACTAGGCAGGTGAGTGTTTACAGGAGGAAGATGCAACAGTATAGTCACTGCCTAAAATAACTCACTCTCTCTCTCTCTCTCTCTCTCTCTCTCTCTGTAACTTAATGGATGATAAAATTTTACTCTTTTTAAATACGTTTCAAAAATAGTGTTCTTACCAGTCTTGTGTCGAAGTGAGAGAGAGAGAAACTGAGAGTGTGAACGTGAAAGTGAGTAACACTAAATGAGTGTGAAAGTGAGAAAGAAAGAGAGAGTGAAAGAGAGAGAGTTGATGTGAAAAGTAGGCCACTTCACAGACGGCAGAGCTGGGAGAGACGCGCAGAGATATGGAGGGGGGGGGGGGGAGTCATAAAGGGGAGGGGGAAGGGGTCAAGTTAGGTTTGGTCGGGTGATTTACATAAACAAATGTTAATGAATCGTTAATCTCCTGATGACGTGTTGGAAGCTGTTCTCAGACCAGTCATGAGACGCCAGGCAGTGTTGTTGTTGTCACGGGTGCCTTGTGATTGTTGCTGCTGTGGTGTTGTTAATGTTGTTTTAGTTGTTGAAAATTTTAATTTTTGTTATTGTATTTGTTGTGTTTGTAGTTGTGGTGTTGTATTTGTTGTTGTACTTGTTGTTTTTGTTGTATTTCGAGTTATTATGATTTTAGTTGTTAGAAATATTATCGTTATTATTGCTGTTTTTGTTGCCGTGTAGAGTTCATTGTATCACCACCATTGTGTCGAGGATTCACAAGTCTCAAAATCAGAGTGAACCGGTTAGTGAGAGATTCAGATTCGCTGCTTCACGTCGTTGTTTCAGGTGATCTCAGACATCACTTCGCGACCAAGACAGCATACTGGTTCATACTGCTTCTAGTGACTCACGATACCGATTCACGTGACTCACAGAACTGCTTCATCTGACTCATATGGCTGCTTCAAGTGCTTCATCTGACCTATAGAGCTGCTTTAGGTGCTTCATCTGACTTATAGAACTGCTTCAAGTGCTTCATCTGACTCATATGGCTGCTTCAAGTGCTTCATCTGACTGCTTCAAGTGACTAACAGGACTGCGTTAAGTGACTCACGAGACTTGGCTCACAGAACTACTTCACCAGGATGCAGTTTATTCCGTTCATCAAAACTTTAAGAGAATGTGAGCGACCATTGTGGTGAGTTTTTGCCCGCTGTTTACCTGTCACAATACAGGGGGGGGGGGGAGGTGATCTGGGGTCTTAGGGGGGTGATTTGAGGGGGTCTTGAGGGGTGATCTGGGGAGTCTTGGCCAACGCGCCTGAACACAAATGAAGACAAGTGAAGACAAGAGATTAACAGTGAACACAAAACAACTCTAACGGACAAAACACCAGTGAACAAGTAAGCAAGCAGTAACAGTAAGTGTGTGTGTGTGTGTAATAAATGCCTCATATATGAAGGTAACCTTAACTTTTCATGGCCAGGTCGACCTTCAGGGCAGGGTGGGTGATGGTCTGCGCACCTCACTATCTCTGTGTTCATCACGTTAAGGTAATAAACAGCAACATTACCTGCGTGTCAAAGGTAATGTGTCACCACACTCAATAATAATAATATATATCTACATTTGTCTAATTTAAAAACATTGCTACGAGTTCGCTCCTGGTTGGATAGTTTGAGTACCTTTGTTATATCATCTTCGTTCAGCCCTGACTTCCATTTATACACCTCATCATATCGCCCCTCACTCTACGTCTCTCGGGGGAGTGCAGATTGAGATGCTTTAATCTGTCTCTGTACTCAAGGTTCCTAATGCCCGGGATTAATCTTGTCATTCGCCTCTGAATTCTTTCTAGGGATTCTACATCCATTCTGAAGTACGGTGACCAGAATTGAACTGCGTAATCCAAGTGAGGTCTCACAAGCGCAAGATATAGTTTTAGGATGACCTCGCTAGTCTTGTAACTAACACTCCTTTGTATGAACCCAAGTACTTTATTAGCCTTGTTTCGAGCAAATACAGATTGTTTACTTGGCTTAAGATTCCTACTTATCATTACTCCTCAGTCTTTCTCAGACGGATTTCTCTATAACATCGTTGTTCATCTGTTCTCTGTTTACTTCTCCTAGACTAAGTACTTTACATTTGTCAACATTAAATTTCATCTGCCATTTTTATTGTAAGTGAAAACATAAGAGAGAAAGAAAATGAAAGACAGAAAGGGAGAGACAGACGGAGAAACAAAAGTCACCACACAATAACAGGATGTGAAGCAAAGACGGGAATAAAAACAAAATAAAAAAGGAAATAGAAGAAATAATGAAGCGAAACGAACACAGAAATAAAGATAATAGAGAAGAAAAAAAATAATTATGAACTGCGTGTTGTGGTGGGGAGGGGGGGGGGGACACGCACACAGGGACACACACACACACACAGGGACACACACACACACACAGGGACACACACACACAGGGACACACATATAATAATATATAACACACATTAACTTTCCTCTCCGCTGACCCCCCCCCCCTTCCCGTATGTGACCTTGAACTATCACCCCCCATAATGACCTTCAGGTGTGACCTCTCGATCCCGGCAGTAAGACCCGAGGAGGACTGACCTTGACCCAAGTTTGATGGTGACACACATAAAGAAAAGCACACACAAACACAGACAGACACGACTAAACACACTCCCACGCTACGACCTCGCTAATGAGGGTAATAAATATGACGGTGTATTTTACAACTTAAAAGGTACTTTGTTTCATAATGAGCGCGGAGGGTGGTTGAGTGGTTACAGCGCTCACCTCCAGTTTCTGGGGTCGGTGGTTCGATCCACAAGTGTAGACGGTTGTGGCGTAGTACCCACCACAGTGATACAGAGCCGTGTCGTCAGGCCTATGGGACCTGCTTTCTCTTGTGTGTGTGTGTGTGTGTGTGTGTATGTATGTATGTGTGTGTGGATGTGTGTGTGTGTGTGGATGTGTCCCCCACCCTCCCACACAAGGCCACACAACGCCCCAGGTCATCCGCCAGTGTGTGTAAGCTTGTACAAGTACCAGGTTGTGCGAGTAAATACTTAAGTGTTTGGTTGTTTTTTGGGTCGAGTATGAGAGGGTGGTTTGAGGAGGAGGGTGGACGCTTTATTTCTTTAGATTAGGTTAGTTACATTACGTTAGGTTTGGTTAGGTTAGGTTCTACTGCTACAACAGCTACTAATAATAAGAGACACTTACCGACTCGTCGACTTTCTTCACAATAAACTTGCGGATGCAACCATTATCCAGATTGGCCAGTGTGAAGATCTCGCTCTCCTGCAACACAAACAACCTCATTAGCCACGGTTATGATAGGGGTAATTAAGGGGGTCATTAGACATTTTAGGATAGTTCTCTGGGTAATTAAGGGCCTCGTCTTGTTTCCCTGTTATCTAAGGACCATTATATAGTTTATTACATGTATTTAAAAGACGAATTATCTGTTTTCTTATCATTAGGGTAATTAACAGGGTAATTAACTACTATATTACGTTTGACAAGTAATTAAGCATGTTAGAAGGTAGTTAAGATCACACTCGTCACCTCTCTCATTGCACTGTTTTCCTAAGGTGGATTTTACTGCAAAATCATCTCATTTTTAATCCGAGTTTCACTGTTCATTCTCGAAGTGATTCATTCCGCGTCTGTACAATGATTCACTGCGTTTCACTGCTCTAACTCACTTCATATTATTATAACCACATCCCAGTTGTTCATTTTCACTGCGTTTCACTGGTTTCAATATATATCCTGGTTTTCTATGTGCCATTTCACTGTTCACTGGAATAATGATAATTAATCACGGTTTCACTGCTTGTTTCACTGTCTCACCACAATAATAATAAAAATATTTAGTCAGTTTCACTTTTGTTTCACTAATTATCTTTTCACTGTATCACATGATCGGTCACATAAAATCATTGCTGCTCTGCTGCTGCTGTTCTGGACTCTGCATTTACAGTGACACATCATATTAGCTTCACTGCAAGATTCACTGTATCTACTTTGACACATGACTTAAATCACTGCCACGTTTCAAAATTCACTGTCACGCTTCAAAGATTCAGTATCACGTTTCAGAGATGCACTGCCATGTTTCAGAAATTCACTGTCACATATCAAAGCTTCACTGTATTGTTCCACTGCTTCACAATCACGTTTCACTGTTTCAATACCCGTTTCAAACAATCGCCGTCACATTTCACCGATTCAAGTTTCAGTGTATTTTCTTCACTTCAAAGGTTCACTTTTACCCTATTTAGATCACTGCCATTTTCACTGTTAACTCTCAATTAATCTAATAAACTTAAATCGTTTTCAATGGTAGATTCCACTGTTTTAAATAACCTATGTACTGTTTATTCGCTGTAATTGGAGTAACGAGAGAGGTGAAACAGACAGACACAAAGAGACAGAGACCACAAGCCTAATAATATTTACATCAAGCTTGAGTGAGTTACCACGAACCTATTAATATTTACATACCTTCTCGTTTTCTTTAGTAACTCGAAACTTCTTAAGGAGACCCTCAATATTGGCTCGTAAGTCCCCGCCCTGTGGAGGAGAGACACTTGTTAATAATAATAATAATGATAATGATAATAATAATAATAATAATAATAATAATAACAATAATAATAATAATAATAATAATAATAATACCACTACAACTACTACTTACAACTACTACTACTTCTACTTTTAAGAATACTAATAATAAAAGTTATACAGTAATAATATTAATAATAATTTACCCACAAGAGCGGTGCGACAGTTCTAACCCATCTCCGGCAGCGAGCACCTGACTCCTCCCACATCCAGCTGACCACAATACTGCCAGACGTACAACGTTCAGCCATAACACACAGCCTTGATTCATTAACTTATTTCTTATATTTTACGTCCACATTACTTACTTACCACCTTGTTTAAATAATGAATGTGCAGTATCTTAACATCCAGTAAATACAGGTGATATTTATACCGGTGTGTGTGGAGGTTTAAATCACCGTCGTCACTTTCCCTTAACTTTCTTTTCTTACAAGACACATCACGCCCTCCCCTTCCATCACGCCCATCACGCCCACCCCTTCCATCACGCCCACCCCTTCCATAACGCCCACCCCTTCCATCACGCCCACCCCTTCCATAACGCCTCCCCCTCCCCCCGTCACGGCCATCATCACAAACATCTTAATATCAACAAAACGTGTTGGTGAGTGTTACGCCCGCCAGCTGTTGTCATGGTAACTCAGGGGATGCTGTAGTGTTGTCATGGTAACTCAAGGGATGCTGTAGTGCTGCCATGGTAACTCAAGGGCCAGCTGGTTAACTCTCCACTTCAAGAGCCACCTGGTTAACTCTCAACCTCAAAGGCCAGCTGGTTAACTCTCAACCTCAAGGGCCACCTGGTTAACTCTCAACCTCAAGGGCCAGCTGGTTAACTCTCAACCTCAAGGGCCACCTGGTTAACTCTCCACTTCAAGGGCCAGCTGGTTAACTCTCAACCTCAAGGGCCAGCTGGTTAACTCTCAACCTCAAGGGCCACCTGGTTAACTCTCCACTTCAAGGGCCAGCTGGTTAACTCTCAACCTCAAGGGCCACCTGGTTAACTCTCAACCTCAAGGGCCAGCTGGTTAACTCTCAACCTCAAGGGCCACCTGGTTAACTCTCCACTTCAAGGGCCAGCTGGTTAAGTCGTGATTTAAGAAACTATTTACCTCGTGTGTGTGTGTGTGTGTGTGTGTGTGTGTGTGTGTGTTCAAGGTCCATCGGTTAAATGGTGTTTGTTAAGAATATAATTGAGTTAAAAATCATACCAAAAAACAACTGGGAAAGGTTATGGTAGTGTTGCTCGGTGTTGCAGGAAGAATGTTGCAGGTGTTGGCAGAAGGTCGTAATACAGTAAACGATGAAACATTCTTCAAAGTTTACAGGTTAATTATATATATTTTAGTCTTTACTCTTAACTTCATAATGTTAGGAGGTATAGTCAGGTCTCAGTGCTTAGTAGAGGCCATTTTATATCCCAGAATACCTCCAAACACCCCATAACAATCCTACATTACCACTTTACACCATCACCCCCCTCACCGGTAACACTCCCCTACACCACCCCCTCACCGGTAACACTCCCCTACACCACCCCCCTACACCATCACCTCCATCACCCCCTCACCGGTAACACTCCCCTACACCAACCCCAACACTCCCTTACACCATCACCTCCAACACCCCCCTCACCGGTAACACTCCCCTACACCACCCCCCTACACCATCACCTCCAACACCCCCTCACCGGTAACACTCCCCTACACCATCACCTCCAACACCCCCCTCACCGGTAACACTCCCCTACACCACCCCCCTACACCACCTCCAACACCCCCTCACCGGTAACACTCCCCTACACCAACCCCAACACTCCCCTACACCACCCCCCTACACCATCACCTCCAACACCCCCTCACCGGTAACACTCCCCTACACCAACCCCTACACCATCACCTCCAACACCCCCTCACCGGTAACACTCCCCTACACCAACCCCTACACCATCACCTCCAACACCCCCTCACCGGTAACACTCCCCTACACCAACCCCTACACCATCACCTCCAACACCCCCCTCACCGGTAACACTCCCCTACACCATCACCTCCAACACCCCCTCACCGGTAACACTCCCCTACACCATCACCTCCAACACCCCCTGACCGGTAACACTCCCCTACACCAACCCCTACACCATTACCTCCAACACTCCCCTACACCACCCCCCTACACCATCACCTCCAACACCCCCTCACCGGTAACACTCCCCTACACCAACCCCAACACTCCCCTACACCACCCCCTACACCATCACCTCCAACACCCCCCTCACCGGTAACACTCCCCTACACCACCCCCTACACCATCACCTCCAACACCCCCCTCACCGGTAACACTCCCCTACACCACCCCCTACACCATCACCTCCAACACCCCCTCACCGGTAACACTCCCCTACACCATCACCTCCAACACCCCCCTCACCGGTAACACTCCCCTACACCATCACCTCCAACACCCCCCTCACCGGTAACACTCCCCTACACCAACCCCCTACACCATCACCTCCAACACTCCCCTACACCAACCCCTACACCATCACCTCCAACACCCCCCTCACCGGTAACACTCCCCTACACCACCCCCTACACCATCACCTCCAACACCTCCCTCACCGGTAACACTCCCCTACACCAACCCCTACACCATCACCTCCAACACTCCCCTACACCAACCCCTACACCATCACCTCCAACACCCCCCTCACCGGTAACACTCCCCTACACCAACCCCCTACACCATCACCTCCAACACTCCCCTACACCAACCCCTACACCATCACCTCCAACACCTCCCTCACCGGTAACACTCCCCTACACCAACCCCCTACACCATCACCTCCAACACCCCCCTCACCGGTAACACTCCCCTACACCATCACCTCCAACACCCCCTCACCGGTAACACTCCCCTACACCATCACCTCCAACACCCCCCTCACCGGTAACACTCCCCTACACCAACCCCCTACACCATCACCTCCAACACTCCCCTACACCATCACCTTCAAAACCTTCCCCCTACGCTACCTCCAACAGCCCTCCCTCAACACCAACAGCCTCCAACACCATCTCCAGCCCCACTCACCTCACCTTTACAATAAGACAACAGCTTTTATTTTAAATTTCTCAAGACCAAAATTCCCAAGAAAGGTAAAAAAAAAAAGTTAAAGCATCATCATGGTATTTCCTGTTGTCTCTGTCTGCCTGTCTGTCTGTCTGTCTGTATGGTTGTTGGAAGACAGACAGACAAGCAGCCCAGGAAGGAGGCAGACACACTGGCTGTTTCAGGGGTTGAGAGAGAGAGAGAGAGAGAGAGAGAGAGAGAGAGAGAGAGAGAGAGAGAGAGAGAGAGAGAGAGAGAGAGAGAGAATATAACTACAGTATTACTGGGATAATTCACTCAATGACAACTCAAATCAATTACATCTCCCAGGCACCAATTAACTCAAGATAATTATGAGATTCTTAACGACTCTTACGTTAATTCCTTCTTCCCTCTGGAGGGAGATGAGAGAACTGCCCTACTCCACTAGGCTGATCTAAGCTGCCACATATATCATCACACAGTTCTATCTCTCATAATCTATAATTGCTGATGGACGTGTCTCTTTACTAACATTACTACAACCTTTAACTTCCAAGGTGTTGTAGAAGCGCTGTCGTAACATTATAACATCAACTTCAAACTCCACTGACACTCAACTTCGATTCTCAGGTTCGGCTCCTGGGTTCGACTCTCGGGACACATGTGGCACTAACCTGGCAACTTCTACTTGAGTGAGACACATGTAGGAGAGGTGGGGGAAAATTGCGATTTTAACCTCTATTGTAATTCTTACGTAATTGTTAACATAACCAATGGCACACACACATTGTAAAAATTATCAACAACTCGTAATCAACCAGTGTTCACTCCCAGCCATCTCACCTTTTTGCAGTTACTATGTTGAAATGCCCAGAAGTATGACCTACTCCCCACCTTGTTATTTTATATCATATTAGTATCAATTATGTTACTTGTACATTATTTGTCAATCAAGTGGCCCATTCCCCAATTATGTAACAGCATATTTTCAGCCTTCCGGCTGCCATACTCTTTCAATAAACCCTTTATTATTATTATTACTACACGACCCTCAAGGTGACACCAAGTGTACAGGGAATTACGTCAACAATCTGGACACCAACAGAACAATGATCACGTGTTTCTTGTCTCAAATTTTCCTCGTGAATTTAATTATTTTCTCTTGTTTCTGCATTTTTATTCACAGTGAACTTCTAATGATGAATAAATGAATAATATAAAGAAACTGATATAATTTTAATATGCCCATAAAAATGATTAATTTAGGTGCAATATTAAAATCAAGATGTGGTGTGTTTACATTAAGTAAAAACTTAAAACCATCACATCCATATGAACTAAATTTAAGAGTTTTTCAATAAGTCTTCCGTCTATTCAGAGAGAATTTTATAATCTTCGAATCACTGAGAGACTTACGACATTTAACGGCAGTGAGCACTACCTCCTAAGATGTCCCCACACACAACGCTTCCGTGACGCCTGCTGGACCACCACTCCACGACCCCCTGACGGAGACACGATGATCCTCCCCATACTGGCCAGATATTATGAAAATAACATTGATTATGTGTTAAAGGAATATCCTTCCTTCCATAGGCTTTAGTAAGCCCCTTTATAATATTTAAACTGTATATACTTGTCACACTTGCCAGATGCTTCTGGTGTCATTGTACAGGGGTACCTAGTGACAGCACTAGGATCCCGCTTCCTCTATCAAGGAATAAACAATTAAAATCGAAAAATTGAAACGGCAGTGAGACTGTGAGACCAACAAAAATAACAGACAAAAAACAAAACAAAACAAAACAAAGTCTTTCACCATTGAAAACACCGAGACAAGAGAACCACTCGGACGGCTCAACCTGTCAATATATATTCAAACTGTAATATCTCTTGATATTATGCATAATTTATTGTTTAATAATATATAAATATCACTCGTCATATAAATTCAATCTAGATAACACTGGTATTATTTGTGTTGTGGAGTGTTAAATAAAACCTCGACGAATACTCCCGCGGTGATTTGTGACAATGATAAATCAGTGTTACATAAAAGCGAAAATACTGGTTTAGTTACGATGTTTTCGCTTCTATATAACAATGATTTATTTTTTCCTCGTCATGTAAGGGGTTACTCGACAATGGATGGATAGACAGAGACACTGTAGGAATTTGTAGATGGATGGATAAATAGATACTGTAGACAAATAGATGAATAAAAATACCGATAGATAGACAGATATTCAGTAAAATTATGGTAAAGTACACATTGGTTGAGCATGTAAGATAGACAGTACAGGTATACAGTACAAACAATGATAAAGTAAGTAGCTCTTAACCAAGGATAATCCGAGAGAAAGAAAGAGATTATTGAGATTTTTCCCCATGGCCTATAATCTCACCCAGACTTAGAAGCGACACAACACAACCCTGAATTATTATGAACAGACCACATTGTATAATTACGCATTACAAAAGACCACCACACACACTCCCCATATCCTTAACTCACGTTAGAAAGATATGTAAATAAATGAAGGTGTTCGAGAAAACTATGACAAAAGATGTAAAAATACAATAGTGTGTTGGTAGAAGTCGTAAACATTGGTTGAAATACCGCGTAGTGGAAGTCACGAGTGCTGGTGTGGGTCGGCCGCCGTTTGTGCCCGGCGGCTCAGCCTCTGCTTCTTGTACACACTGCCTGGTTCCAAGCCCTGCCCTCACCCCCCGGCCCTGACCTTGGCTTTATGGCTGAACCCACCCCCCCTCCTCACCACTTACCGCGCCCACACAACGCATCTTTTCCACCAGTTAATATTCATACCAATACCTGTTAAATCCTGGGGGGTATATTTTACGAGTCTTCTTTGATAGAGGATGATATATATATAAAACCAAGCAGAAGTCAACACCATTTGAAGGGATTAGGATGATGCCCTTCAGGGAATGACGACTACGGCTCTGCTGGCTTCATGGCGGAACGTGGTGTGCTGACGGACCACAAGTTTTACAACACACCCATGACCTATCTCTCTGTCTCTCACCTTCGTATATATCATGACAAATATATATTACTCCTCTTAGGTAGAGTGTCAAGTAAGATGACCTTCTGGGAGGGATGAGAGAGGAGTGGGAGAGACAAGTTAGGCCATGACGTCCAGTAATCAGTATGTCCGCCGGCATTACCGTCCAGTGTCTCACACGGATAAAGATAAACACAAAACATTTCTTCATTCTTTGTAAACAAAATACTTTTATAATAAACTTTTAAGACGCCATTCGAGGCTCAAAACCCCAAATGAATTTGTTATTTACGAATAATAATATCAACATGTTAGTCGATTTGAAACCGTTGCATTGACTACAGACACGGGATGATTGTCTTACCTTCATGTTTTAAAAGTTGGGTTCCGGGTGAAATTATTGGATAAATTTAAGTGTGGGGAGTTGTTTACCACAATAATAAAGCATCATCACAACACACTCCAAGTGATCGCGGGCCCCTCGTGCCCAGTGAAAGTTTGAACGCTCGTGCTTGGCTAGCGAACAGCTAATGAGGGTGCGCCAAGTCCGTAGACTTGCATCGTTTTCCATCGTAAATAAAATGGTTAATTAATGCCTTCCTAAAGAAACCATCGACATGGGACCAGGTTTGTGCAACTACGAATTTTTTGCGATTTTTCCACCAGAACAGACAGACAGACAGACAGCTAGTCCTATAATATATTAGATTAGATAACCACAGGTACTGGGTAAGGTCGTGATTCTGTTGACGTGCTCGGACGAGGCTTCCAGGTCTACTGTAATTAGTGTGTGTGTGAACTTAATGAGAGAGAGATACAGACAGACAGACATAGAGAAATAAACAAAGAGATAGATAGATAGACAAAGATGTGTTAGAATTTTAAACGAGTATGTTAAGATGAAAACAATACAAACACTTAAGAGAGAAGACAAGACTGTTTTATATATTAATGGCGGTAATATTTAAACCGGTAACGTATATAAGCAGACCCTCACCACTCCCCTTGACCTTGGACTAATTTCCCGGAGCTGGCTGGTGGTCTGCCTCACGACTTACAGCATAAAATTCACATCAAAGGGATACCGAGCCTCCATTTTGCCTCCATCAGTGTTTGGTTATGCGTCATAAAGATGGCTGCCCAGAACGTGACGTCATCTACCTTGTCCTGAGGAAAGTAGATTATCTCCTTCGTCAGGGTGGGGGGGGGGGGGGGGTCTCTCTCACATAAAGCTAGCTCACTATCTTTTGTTCTTCCTCTTGTGTTTTAATGGTATATTCATTTCTATCCGTGGCGCGTTCCTCTTGATAAACATCTGCTACGTCATCAAGATGTCTGACCAAGGGGTGACGTCATATCCGTTCCTTGTCCCCCACACTGAAGGCACGACGACGCCCCGGCCAGACTCATCCTTCACTCGTGTCAACAATACAGTACACTGATCCACAGGTAGACTGGTGGAGATGTATCAAGAGCTGTGTGGATGGTGGTGATGGTGGTGATGATGGTGGTAGTGGTGGTGATGAGGGTGATGGTGGTGTACACGCCACCTGAAGTCACCAGGGACACTTTCACTCCCCCCCCTCTCTCTCTCTCTCTCTCTCTCACTTAACCAACAGGTCTCTCCTATCCCATCCTCATACAACACCCCCCCCCCCTCACTGGTGGGGGGAAGGGGGCAGACACACTGACGGACAGACAGACATACAGACAATAATATAAGACAGACAAACGAGCAGAGACAGACAGACAGACAGACAGACAGACAGACAGACAGTATACCTGAAACATGATTGAGAAAAAAGTTGGAGTGAAGAGATAAAAGAAAATATAAGAAATACGAGTAAAAAAAGAAAAGAAAATGAAGTAGTGAAAAAGAGAGAGCGTAGGTCACATGTCACCACAGATAAACCGGAAGTAGAACGGCCGCCATGACACCTTCCGTGACGTCACATCCCACACGAACACAACTATCAATACAAACAACATTAATTATCTCCATAACACTAGCCACCAATCACAGGACACCAAAGCGGATGGTTAGTGATTAATGATGGTACGTGGCTGTTACGAGAGAGAGAGAGAGAGAGAGAGAGAGAGAGAGAGAGAGAGAGAGAGAGAGAGAGAGAGAGAGAGAGAGAGAGAGAGTAAATAAAACGAAATGGACATACACACATAAACAATTATAAATTATTTTAAACGTTCCTAAAACTAATATTTCTTCTACCTTAAGTTACGACACGATTCTCAAAGGTGATGTTAAGTAAGGTTAGGTTAGGTTAGGTTAGGTTATGATAAGTTAGATATGAAAACTTAACTGCGCCACTTGAACTACGACACAAAGATGGATTCCTCGAAAGGTCATAGGTTGATGATACACCGTGCAGCAGGTGATGATGTGAGGACTAACTTTACTGGCACACTTTCCCTTCAATACCAATATGGCGGCTTCAGTATGGCGCCACACTACCAATCGGCCTACACTATTATTATTACTCCTATTACTTGTACTATTATTAATACTCCTACTACTTGTACTATTATTACTCCTACTACTAGACACGCTCACTTGTCCAGTCTAAAACAATATCTTTTAACCTACGGGTCTCTTGCAGTGCTATGGAGTGATGACGTCATAGTTTGTTTACGTTTTTGTTAGGTGTTTCGGCGAGGTAGTCGGAGTCATTGAAGGATAAATATGTACGAGTATTATGAGAGTGAGAGAGAGAGAGAGAGAGAGAGAGAGAGAGAGAGAGAGAGAGAGAGAGATTCATTAATATATCTCTCTCTAACACACACACACACACAAGGGAAATGGAATATAATACATATTTTAATTATAGTTACAGTAAACCCCAGGATATGCCGCTTGACTCTCTCTCTCTCTCCCCCTCTCTCTCTCCGTAAATAGATAAATTGATGGATGTGTAGATACATTTATAGATAGATGGATAGGTAGATAGAAGGATGGATGACTGACAGATAAGTGATCAGGGGGGAGGTGCTGGAGGAAGAGGAGGACAGAGAAGGAGGAGGAGGACAGAGAAGGAGGAGGAGGAGGACAGAGGAGAAGGAGGAAGAGGAGGACAGAGAAGGAGGAGGAGGACAGAGAAGGAGGAGGACAGAGAAGAAGGAGGAGGACAGAGGAGAAGGAGGACAGAGAAGGAGGAAGAGGAGGACAGAGGAGGAGGAGGACAGAGAAGGAGGAGGAGGACAGAGAAGGAGGAGGAGGACAGAGGAGGAGGAGGACAGAGGAGAAGGAGGAAGAGGAGGACAGAGGAGGAGGAGGACAGAGAAGGAGGAGGAGGACAGAGGAGAAGGAAAAAGGTTTATGAAAAGAAGGGGGGGGGGGGGTGATACCAGGACGGATACAGCAACATCCTGTGTGTGTGTGCGTGTGTGTGTTATAGACAATGAAACACACAGAAACAAGTGAACATCGCTTAGTATCGGGTTAATTTAAACTATTTCCCTATGTCCTTGGCAACTCTACAACACGTCCTTGGCAACTCTACAACACGTCCTTGGCAATTCTACAACACGTCCTTGGCAACTCTACAACACGTCCTTGGCAACTCTACAACACGTCCTTGGCAATTCTACAACACGTCCTTGGCAACTCTACAACACGTCCTTGGCAACTCTACAACACGTCCTTGGTAACACTACAAGTTTATGGTTGTTTGTTTCACCTGACTGGCTGGTCGTCCCCCCCCCCCCCCCAACAGGTGACTGGAGACTCGTTCACCCCGAGGCGCCTTAGGTATCCACAAAAACCAAGATGGCGGCAATTCTATGGGTACAATAAATGATCACAAAAAACAACACTAACCTCGTAAACAAATTATTAACTCCATATTTTGAAACCTTTCCTAAGTTAAAATTACCTCTTAACTGATGACTGTATGTAACTGGTTCATTTTTAAGCTACGATACTAATTACTTTCTCATTCTAAAACAAAATCGCAAGTTCAATTCTCTCTCTCTCTCTCTCTCTCTCTCTGCACCCTGAATACTTTTACCTGGTCGGGGCACAGTTAGTGTACTCGGGGTCACTCACTCCGAGTTACTCTCTTGATCACGTCGTCATCGTCATCATCTTAAGCTGGTACTTGAGGACGACTTAATCCCTTGACGACGATGACTTAATCCCTTGACGACGATGACTTAACCCCTTGACGACGATGACTTAACCCCTTGACGACGATGACTTAACCCCTTGAGGATGATGACTTAACCCCTTGAGGATGATGACTTAACCCCTTGAGGATGATTACTTGACCCCTTGAGGATGATGACTTAACCCCTTGACGACGATGACTTAACCCCTTGAGGATGATGACTTGACCCCTTGAGGATGATGACTTAACCCCTTGAGTACGATGACAACCTTAGTCGGTCACAGTCCCCAATAGGTACTCGAGTCACCGGTACTCGGGTCGCTAGGTACTCGGGTCGCCAGGTACTCAGGAGAGGTCGTGTGTGACGTCATAAACAGGTATTTGGAGAGGAAATACCTGAGGAGACATCTTGGCACACCTGGAGGCAGCTCTTCTGATAACCCGTCACTAATTAGTGCTTGTCAACATCTGCCTACTGGAATCTATAATATTCACAGTGTGTGTGTGTGTGTGTTACTGAAATATGACTGATTAAACCTAAGACGAACGGACAGACAGACAGACGTACGGACGGACAGACGAACGAACAGACAGACGTACGTACGGACAGACACAACAAACAAATTCACTTCTTATAAATACTAAACCAAAATAAAGTAAACATCTCAACCTAAACCAAAATAAAGTAAACATCTCAACCTAAACCAAATTAACCAAAAGTCAAATTTCTCCCGATCGTCTCATTTATCTCTCACCTTCTCTCTTTTCTCCTCACTGATGGGATATATTTCTCTCTGTTATATTAGAGGACGTGTAAATGTGGTCTGTCTCCTCACTATTTTTTATCTTAGTGAGGTAACGAGAGAGATATTTCCTCAGTTATGCAAATCTTTAGGTACAAACACGAATCTCTCTCTCTCTCTCTCTCTCTCTCTCTCTCTCTCTCTCTCTGTGTGTGTGACTGTCAGTGTCCTAAATGAACCACAAACAATGCATATATATATTCCACCTCACTCCCCCCCGGGCTGAGGTGAAGGGGGGGGGGGGGATGATATGTATCTAACACAGACGGGGGAAATTTTTATACATTGTTTATAGGGGTCACTTTCAAGGTTCATTCTGGAGGTCCAGTTTTAAGGGAGTCACTCTAAAGGGTTCACTTTTAGGGGTCACCTAACCTAATCTAACCTGACCTAACCTAACCTAATCTAACCTAACCTAATCTAACCTGACCTAACCTGAAATAACGCTTATAAGAACCTATATTATTCTGTTTATTATTATTATTATTACTGTACTGTTGTTATTAACTGGTACCGACACAATTATAAACAAAGCACAAATTGATTAATAATAATAAATAATTAGTCTTGCATTTTTACAGTTTTGTTCTTGAAGAATTTTGTGAACAGAGAGAGACCTCGAGAACTACTTTCTAAATGTGACGTGTGTGTGTGTGTGTGTGTGTGTGTGTGTTTGTTCATATGTTTGTTTGTTAATCTGTTTATATGTGAGTGTGTGTTTGTATTGTCTGTTTGTCTATGTGAGGGAAGAAGGCGTGGACAGTGGTGTACCCACAAGTGAGAGTGACGGCGGCCATCTTGGGTCAGTCCAGGTTAGAGAGATTGGCTATTTATAAACCATCACTCGACCCTGACCTACACTGTACCCCCACTGTACCTTCACTGTACCTACACTGTATTGACTGTACCTACACTGTATTGACTGTACCTACACTGTATTGACTACCTACACTGTACCTACACTGTATTGACTATCTACACTGTATCTACACTGTATTGACTGTACCTCCACTGTACCTCTACTGTACCTCCACTGTATTGACTGTACCTACACTGTACCTCCACTGTACCTCCACTGTATTGACTACCTACACTGTATCTACACTGTACCTACACTGTATTGACTGTACCTACACTGTACCTCCACTGCATTGACTACCTACACTGTATCTACACTGTATTGACTGTACCTACACTGTACCTACACTGTATTGACTGTACCTACACTGTACCTCCACTGTATTGACTACCTACACTGTATCTACACTGTACCTACACTGTATTGACTGTACCTACACTGTATTGACTGTACCTCCACTGTATTGACTGTACCTACACTGTACCTCCACTGTGTGTGCGTGCGTGTGTGTGTGAACAGGGAACTCCCCAGGTTTATTCCCCGAAAGAAATAAGTCCACATAGTTAAGTAACAAAAAAAAACAAACACGGACCTCGCTTACAAATGTGTTCTATCACCTGTTCTCCTCCATACCTGCCGCAACACACACACACACACACCTGGAGACATCAATAAGGCAATTCTATAAATACTAAACTAATCGGAGAGGCCCCACGCGCCAGCTTAACTGAACCAAAACAAGCTGAAAGTTTGACACGCCAGCTTAAATGAAACAAAAGCTGAAAGTTTGACACGCCAGCTTAAATGAAACAAAATAAGCTGAAAGTTTTACACAACAGCTTAACAGAACCAAAACAAGCTGAAAGTTTTACACTTCTAGCTTAAACGAAACATAAAATCAGCTTAAAATATCACAAGGAACACGCCTCCAGCTTAAGTGAAACACAGGCTTCAAGCTTCATAATTACAGAGCTAGTGTTTAGAGCAAGACTGAGTGAGGACGATACGCAGTAGACACACCCGCCCTGAACACACAGACACAGGGCATTTAAGACAGACACACAGACACAGGGCATTTAAGACAGACACACATGATACAGACACACAAAGACCAGATACAGGCAAACAAACACAAACAAGACAGACAAGATACAGGCAAACAAACAAGACAAACATGTGGTCAAGGTCTCCCGGGCCCACAAGGAGGTACAGCCAGACATGGTCAACTTAATCAACGGCAAAACAACGCCGTTAAAAAAATACGATAATGTTACAAGGTGAATGTTAATACAACTACACCAAGCTACGTCATTACTGCTGGCGGCTGTTAAGGTAAGGTACAAACTACGTCATTACTGCTGGCGGCTGTTAAGGTAAGGTACAAACTACGTCATTACTGCTGGCGGCTGTTAAGGTAAGGTACAAACTACGTCATTACTGCTGGCGGCTGTTAAGGTAAGGTACAAACTACGTCATTACTGCTGGCGGCTGTTAAGGTAAGGTACAAACTACGTCATTACTGCTGGCGGCTGTTAAGGTAAGGTACAAACTACGTCATTACTGCTGGCGGCTGTTAAGGTAAGGTACAAACTACGTCATTACTGCTGGCGGCTGTTAAGGTAAGGGACAGCATACTACGTCGTCATTCAAATAAGTAAGTGTTAACCCCGTAAGTATGATGACTTAACCCTTCGAATATGACGATTTAACCCTTGAGTACGATGACTTAACCCCTTGAGTACGATGACTTAACCCCTTGGGTGCGATTACTACTCAGGTTTCAGGTCGACTCACCTTTATAAATATTCAAATAATTTTTATAAAGGTTCAATAATTTGTTTTATAGGTTCCAACACCTTTATACATAAGAACATAAGAAAGTAAGGAGTCTGCAATAGGCCGGTTGGCCTGTGCATGGCAGCTCCTGTCGAGAGTTACTACCACTCTCTATCATCCATGAATCTATCGAGCCTCCTTTTGAAACTTTCCAGCACTTACTACAAAGTTGCTAAGCTTGTTCCACTCGTCCACCACCCTATTTGTGAACCAGTTTCTTCCTATCTCCCTCCTAAACCTAAACTTATCCAACTTGAATCCGTTGCTCCGAGTCCTATCCTGCTCGTATATTATAAGAACTTTATCTATATCCCCTTTATTGATTCCTTTCACCCACTTAAATACTTCTCTCATATCTCCCCGCACTCTTCGTCTTTCTAGGGAATGCAAATTAAGTTTCTTTAACCTATCCTGATATGGAAGGTTTCTAAGTCCCGAAATCAGTTTTGTCATTCTTCGCTGCACCGACTCTAGTGAATTGATATCCATTCTATAATAGGGGCACCAGAACTGAACCGCATAATCGAGGTGCGGCCTGACTAGCGCAAGATATAGTTGCAATAAGACCTCTGCACTCTTGTTACTTACACTTCTAGATATAAAACCCAATACTCTGTTTGCCTTATTTCGAACATTAACGCACTGTTTTCTAGGCCGTAGGTCCGGGCTTACAAGTACCCCTAGGTCTCTTTCACAAGTCGACTTCTCTAGGTTGATGTTGTTAAGGCTGTATACATTATAAGTATTTGTTCTTCCAATATTAAGTACGCTGCACTTGCTGGTGTTGAATTTCATTTGCCATTTTTCAGGCCACCCCTGCAGTTTATTTAGATCCTCCTGTAATGCATTTGCATCCTGCCCTGAATTAATCTGCCGCCCTATTTTGGTGTCATCCGCAAACTTGCTTATGTCACTGCTGATCCCAGTATCTAGAATCTAGATCGTTTATGTAGATTATGAACAAGAGTGGGCCTAGTACTGGCCCCTGGGGAACCCCACTGGTTACACGGCTCCAGCATCAGTCACTTGTTTTATAGGCCCCAACACCTTTATACAGCATCAGTCACTTATTTCAAACACCCTTCTACGGATTCAACTTTGCTTTAAATTTGTTCAAACACCTTTTCACTCTCGTAACCACAGAAGTCTGACAATCTGACACCCAAAGGAATTTGTACCACGTTAGTTAGGAAGCAAATTATTATTATTATTATTATATGACCACCACAACACCAAAAATAAAATATAACGTAGAAAGAAGTTATATATGTTACTAAGAACCACCCATCAAATAATCCTCACCAGAATCCACCAATGTACTACAAGAACGCATAAATCGCGTCCAAGATAAATCCAAGAGCGATCCGGATACACACACACGCACGAACGCACCAAGACAAACTGGGGGTAGTGAGGCGCTACTGTTGACACACCAGCCAGCCAGCCAGTGTTACCATACCAATGTGGCGGGGAACCCCAGAGATGCTGCAACGTCCCCACCTTACACACGTCATACGATTCACCTGATCGAGAAATTGATAAAGATACCGTAGAGTCTTGGTGTGAATTCGACGCCATTACGTAAATTTTTGTCAACCCTGATGAATGAGATTCCGATTCTTATTCACGTTCGAGTCTCAGTGTACTATTTGACGCCATTGTTCACCTGAGACAATTAGATATGTTGTTACATCTTTAATTATTGGGAAAATTTTATGTAACCAGCTCTAAGAATTCATCTCAGTGTTGTATATTAAGCAACCAAGTAAGATGTTGGAATCACCTGAAGAATCCCCACCCCCAGCTTATTTCAACTAAGATTAACTACCCGAACCTAACCTAACGCTAACCAAATACTAACCTTATCTCTAACACTAACCTAACGCTAACCAAACACAACCTACCCTAACACAGCCTCGTCCCCCCAAATAGTGTTAGGTTAGTGTTAGGTTCGGGTGGTAAATCTTAAGGTGAAATAAGGTGGGGTGGAAAATCTTGAGGTGTATAGGTGTTGTCGTTACATCACCTGTAAAATTAGGAGCTTTTGATAATAATCTTTCCTTGTATCGTGTCGTGTCAATCAAGGTGCTGTCTCACTACTTCCGAGAAGACACAACAACACGGCTTATAAAAATGTATACACCCTTACCTTTAGGAGTTTAGTAGAGATGACGTGTATGTTTGTATGTCTACAGTAACATTGTCCTCATTAACTTGTAGGAACACCTCACACGTCAACAAGGTCAGGTAAATAATACTGTTGTCATACATAATACAATCATACAGGGGGAACTCCACCAACAATCGTTAAGGTGGTGTGTATACATTTTTCTGAGACCTCCTGTATCAATTGGGGAGATATCTGAGAATCGTGGTTTAGGAGAGAGGGGGGTGGAAGGAGGGTGTGTAGGGAGGAGGGGGAGGTGTAGGGAGGGGGGGGGAGGTGTAGGGAGGGGGGGGGAGGTGTAGGGAGGGGGGTGTAGTGGATTCCTCCCCAACAAAAGCCGTTTTCGTTTGTCGCTGAATAGTCGACCCTCTTCGAATTCCCCCAGCGTACGCCTCGTGGTCTAGGTCGGCAACCAACGCCGCCTAACATAGCGGAGGTCAACTATCAACCCACGCCTACCCCCGCTATATAAGACCTCACGTGGCCGTGACCTACCTCTTTCTACCTACAGCCACCAGCAAGCAACACCTCCACCTCCTCCGCTCCTGCCTGGTGGCCCTCGCTCCCGCCGGCGACTATGCCGCCCTACAAGCTGCGTGTCCTCTGAGCACCCTCACCAACCAGCTCTCACTACACTCACGCTGCCACCCCCCAGCACCAAGCTGCATTGTACATCCAATACAATATGTATACAGAGCACATTGTGAGTTTCCATTCTCCAACCCATCCTGAGTGTGAACCAATATCTCATAACCCCACAGGGGGATAGTGAGTCTTGCTACACTGTGAGGAGTTTGATGGTAGTGGATGGTGCTGTTGGGTAAATGTGGGTAGTTGTGATTGTGACGTGTTATTAAATACCAAAATAGGACGTGTTATTAAATCTGACGAGGACTCCACAAAACTACAGGAAGATCTAAAAAAAAATTTCGAATGGCCTGAAAATGGCAGATGAAATTCAATGTGGACAAATGTAAAGTACTCAGCATAGGAGATGTAAACAGGGAAACCAGTTACCAGATGAACAACGATGCCATTGAGAAATCCGACTGCGAGAGAGATTTAGGAGTAATGATAAGTAGGAACCTTAAGCCAAGTAAACAAAGTGTATTTGCTCGAAACAAGGCTAATAAAGTACTTGGGTTCATACAAAGGAATGTTAGTTACGAGACTAGCGAGGTCGTCCTAAAACTATATCTTGCGCTTGTGAGACCTCACTTGGATTACACAGTTCAATTCTGGTCACCTTATTACAGAATGGATATAGAATCCTTGGAAAGAATTCAGAGGAGAATGACAAGGCTAATCCCGGGCATTAGGAACCTTGAGTACAGAGACAGGTTAAAGCATCTTAATTTGCACTCCCTCGAGAGACGTAGAGCGAGGGTCGATATGATAGAGGTGTATAAATGGAAGTCAGCTGAACAAAGGGGACATTACAAAGGTACTCAAACTATCCAACCAGGAGCGAACTCGTAACAATGGTTTTAAATTAACCAAATTTAGATTTAGGCGCGAAATAGGTAAACACTGGTTTGGAAACAGAGTAGTGGATGAATGAAACAAGTTACCAAATATCATCATTAACTCGAATACGCTGGATAGCTTCAAACATAGGTTGGATGCTCATATGAGCAATAGGGGTTGGGTGTAAATGGGGCTGCCCAGTATGGGCCAATAGGCCTGCTGCAGTTTCCTCCATTCTTATGTTCTTATGACAGTGGTGGATTACCCGGCTCTCTCACACACACACACACACACTTCATATTTAGTCATCTGTGTGTGTGTGTGGCAGTATACCCGCCGAGAGGGAGCGAGAAACGGGAGTACCTCTCAGGTAACTGGAGGTGTGATGGAGGTTGTGAGGGTGAAGGACGCGACCTCCAGCTTAGAACGGCAACCTGGAGGTCATCAACCCTCCCCCCTCTCCATCCCCCCTTTCCTCTCTTCCCCCCACCTCTCTCTCTCTCTCTCTCCCCTAGCCCCCTCTCTCCTTCTCCCCTCCCCTCTACCCTCCCAATCTCTTCCCCTACCCACCCTCCCTCTTCCCCTACTTTCCATTCCTCCCCTTCTCTTGCCCTACCCCCCCTCACTCCCCCTTCCATTTTTCCCCTCTAACCTAACCAAAACCAAACTCAACCTAGTAAGAATGCGTCCCCATTTGACCAACAACCGGAAGGATAATGCGTGTAAAATTAAATCCGGGTCACATAACCTTGTCTGGCTGGAGGTGACCTTACTCTCAGTAGGCTAAACTCATATTTAATCTTGTTGATATAACCTCTTAATCTGCCGCTCCACTTCTCTACGTCAACATTAAAATTAATTTGTTTCTAAAAATAAAATATCCTTTATGTCTATCCATCGGCGACAAATACTAATTACATACATATTTTATATTAAGTGGATATAGTCCATTGAATCATGTTTGTGTTTACGATGTCAGCTTTTAGTTTCATTTTCCCTCGCAAATTGTCGAGATTTGCAGCTGGTGACTCTTGGCATCTACTGTATATAGTGAAGTCACATGTAAACATAGTGACGTCATGTGTAAATAACCCAACCAAAGAAGAGTCCAGCAGAGATTGGGTATAAGTCAGGCGACAACCAGCACGACCCCTTGTGAGCGACCGAGAACGACACACACGCGTTGACACCACGACCACAAGAGAAAGCAGATGAGACGAACTAACAACACAACGACAAGGTTCTACAGAAGGAGACAAAAGAAGAAATATGAAACGACAACGAGACAGACGGTGACACACACGCTCTTAACTGGGACTTGTCTTCCTCAAATAACGATGAGAAACAAAGGTCCTTATTATGACTGTTTATTGGCGGTACAGTCATGGTAAAGGTGGTTCTATACCCCCTGTGATACACCCAGTCAAGGCGAGGCAGCAGTGGGGGGGGGGGGGGGGTCAACTAATGTCTCATGGATTGCGCTTCGAGTCAAGTCATCCCTTGCAGTCAGTCAGTCGTCAAGTGTTCTCTTATAGTGGACTTTACGTCCTGGACACGAGACCATGTATAGTGTTTTGAGAGTCATGGTGAGCGAAGAGCAACATTTCTCCGGAAGTAATCGTGGCCTCGCGAGGTCCACAAAAAAAAATAATCCACATTCTAAAACATCAAGTGTAGCAAGTGTATAAAGGCCTCTTGTCTGGTGAACCTCGTCACCACCACCACCAGCCCCACCACTACTACCACCACCACCATCACCACCACTACCACCACCATCATCGCCACCACTACCACCACCACTACCACCATCATCGCCACCACCACCACTACTACCACCACCACCACCATCATCGCCATCACCACCATCATCGCCACCACCACCACTACCACCACCACTACCACCATCATTGCCACCACCACTACCACCACCATCATCGCCACCACCACCACTACCACCATCATTGCCACCACCACTACCACCACCATCATCGCCACCACCATCATCGCCACCACCACCACCACCACCATCATCATCGCCACCACCAGCACCATCACCACCATCGCCAGGAATAGACATTGAAGGCCTCCGTGCCTTTCTCACAGACTATGAACTTGTTTTCAACAGATCAGGGCGGCCTCGGAGACAACAACATGACGCATATTTTGACTTGGTTTATCTATCTGCTGCTGGATGCGTCGTGGGCCTCACTAGCAGGAGTGGCTATTCAAGGAGGAGGTTCTTCAGTGGTGGAGGACGAGGAATTGTTGGAGGCCTAGAAGCACGACTTGGGTCTCACCGTTGCGATTTTGTTTCTAAAATGTCTAAAACAACGCAAACCCTTTCTCCCTCTCTATCTCTCGGGAACCTTTATCTCTCAGTCTCACTATATCTACGTCCTTGAGATATGTAAACATACTATCTACCTCTGTCTCTTTCTTTTTTCTTAATACTTCAGTTCCACATTACGTTCATTTCTCTTTCTCTCTTCATCTCCCTTTCTCTCTGTGTGTGTGTGTGTGTGTGTGTGTGTGTGTGTGTGTGTGTGTGATCTTTTAACTATGTGTCAAACTTGAGTTGATGAAATATTTGTCCACGTGAGCCAGACATTACCTCAACAGACAGACACACAGTCAGCCCAGAGACAGAGAGTTAGTCAGTTCAGAGATAAACAGACAACCCACAAACCGACAGTCAACCCTGAGACAGACAAACAGTCAGCCATACCCACAAAGATACAGTCAGTTAGCCCACAGACAGACATGCACACAAAAGACACTCAGCGCACACACACACACCGAGACGAAAGGTCAACTACAGCCGGTAAGGTCAGCTGATTGACCTCCCCAGCGTACCCACTACCTGTTGACCCCAACACTTCAGGGACACTTTCTACCCCGAGGCCCATCCTGCTCCCTGCACCACTTGAGGGACACTTTCTCGAGATCCACTTTACTAGACACGCTAGACCTTAACACTTGACGGACACTTACTCGAGGTCCACTGAATCACAAACATCAGACCTTGACAAGTGCTTCGTTTGATGGTTCATTTGTTCAACTCACTAAATGTTAAGGTTCATTTGATCAGAAAAGTCATGAGCCATTAACACAACAACCGAACCATCCCACTGAGACACAGATCAACTAGACTCATCACTTGAGCGAAAAAAGGCTTTGATGTGACGTCTGAATAGGTTAGGTTAGGACTTCACATTACTGAAAGAAAGTCTTCATGCACAGAGAGACAAAACAGGCGAACAGACAGAGACCAATAGAGGTACACAGACAAACAGCATCACGACCATCATCCCTCCCGGAAGCTTCACGAGCG
>CAUDMG010002161.1:565000-567500 GCA_958450375.1 Homarus gammarus
TTACAGGCCAAAGATACAGGCCATGGATACAAACAGGGGTACAGGCCAAGGCAGGTTACAGATCCAGAAATTTGCAGGCTGAGGGACAGGACAAGTGTGAGAAGGTTAGGATATATGTAAAAGGAGAGAGAGAGAGAGAGAGAGAGAGAGAGAGAGAGAGAGAGAGAGAGAGAGAGAGAGAGAGAGAGAGAGAGAGAGAGACAGCTAAGACATGAAGGACAGCAAGAAGCGATAGGTGAAAAGTGAAGGTCGATGAACAATTTTTATTAGAAGAAGAATGATGAACTTTACCCGGGATATCCGCACTCACTACACCACAATTACCTTAAACGTTACCCTAAAAATTACCTTAAACGTTACCCTAAAAATTACCTTAAACGTCACCCTAAAAATTACCTTAAACGTTACCCTAAAAATTACTTTAAACGTTACCCTAAAAATTGCCTAAAATTAGCTAAATATTTCCCTTAAATGTTACATTAAACCTAAACTACCTTAAATATTACCTTAAAAATTACCCTACATATAGTGCCTTAAATGTTACCCTAAATTATTATATTACCTTAAAAATTACCCGAAATATAAAATATCTTTAAAAAAGAACTTTAAATAGTATCCTAACCTAAATTAACTTAAATATTACCTTGAATGTTACTTAAAGCCGAAAATTTCCTTAAATATTACCTTAAATATTGTCTTATACGTCATCTTAACTATTATCCTAAATATTATCCAAAACCTAAATTACCTTAAACATAACCACCCCTAAATATTAAAATTTACCTTAAAATCATTCGTAAAATTAATTACTTTAAAATATAAAATACCATAAAAATAATATAACAGACAAAAAACAAATTATATCCAAAAAATTTAGCAAAGAAACAATAATATATTTTTCAATTACCTTTTAGTCTAATGTAAGAAAATAATGTAATCCTGGACAGCTAACCACATGTACAAGGTCCCATTCTATTTTGTGTTTACATAAGAAGTGATTTTCGTAGAAGTGTGACGTCATGTAGCATTCTAAGAGGGAGGTTTCGAGACTCTTAGATGGTGATAGATAGATAGATAGATAGATAGATAGATAGATAGATAGATAGATGGATGGATGGATGGATGGAGATAGATACTTATTCAGTCAAATAGTGAAGGTACACACCACCTCGACCCTTCAGTACACACACACGGTTTACATAATGTTCTGTAGTTGTCGAAGGTAAAAAAACATATATTGCCGAGGTAAAAAGTTCACAAGAAGGTGATGAAAGTGTAGTCCTTACCCCCAGGAGCCTGTAAATGTCACAGTTGAATTATCATGGGCTGCCTTGTCTGCCTGCCTGCCAGCCTGCCTGCCTCTTGTCTGCCTGGCGTCCCCTGAATTCCACTGTCACTTTGTCTTGCCAAACACACAAGCGCCACAGTCCTCTTTTGGGTATAAACTATTTTCTAGCACAACCAGCACAGACCATATCACTATTATCGGCCACAATATTGCACTTTCACTGACACTTTTAAGGAGGAGCTTCTTGTGAGGGCCTCAGCTGACGACCCCGAGCCTGACTGACTGACACAAGACCTTCGGGGACACTCACTCAAAACCTTCCTTCCACTAGTCAGGGATTTCCAGGAATTTGCACAGTGAGGCAAAAGGACTCTTCAAGAAAGTCCTTTCGTAACGTAATCTCCGAGGGGCTCCGCGTGCCACGACCCGTACAGTAGGAGAACGAGTAGTGAGTGAGCCTAGGAGGACGAGGTCGTGGTGGTGGTGATGGTGGGAGGGAGTAACGAGAGAGGAAGTTTAGGGACACTGGATGGATAGAGCCGACTGTGGCAGCGGCCGCCTGGTGCTCAGCCCTGCCCCCGGCCACCACACACCACACACTAACTTGGCCGACGATTATATTCGCGGCCAACCCACCCACCACCACCACCCGCCATCACACCTCTCCCTCAACTATCTCCACTTCTTACTTTTCTGCCTCGAGTTGTACCTCGGTGACTGAGGGAGACACACACCTTGATGCCTCAGGGGAACATCTCAGGGTAGAGGGATAAGTTTCAAGATGGGTACAACAGTAAGAGAAGTGCTCCATCTTGTGCGGTACCACTTGGTGGATGTTACGGCGCGGTAAGGGCGATACACACACTCTAAAGGAGCCAGTTCTCGCCCCTCTCGCACCGCCCACTGCCGCCTCTTGCACACACACACACACCTCACACACCGGAAAGTGAAGTTCGTGAGTCGCCGCAGCGACTGTGATGCTTACGAACTGGAAATGGCAGACCGCTACCGCTGCTGCTGTTAATGCTGCCGGTGCTGTAACTGATGCTTGCTGTAGCTGTAACCGCTGCTGCTGGTGTTACTGTTGCTGCCGCAAGTGCTTTATTTTGGCGCTGAACAGTTGATGTTAACTCACAGCTGTCACTTTCTGTGACTGTTGCCGTGAGTATTACAGCTGCTGTTACTAGTGCACGTGCTGTGTTGTCTGCTGGT